>MEJB01000094.1:4127728-4353190 GCA_001752375.1 Rhazya stricta
TTTCTTTCTTTTTTATTTTCTTATATATTTTTTTCTTTTTTTTTAAATTCTGGGCCATAACCCAAACTTATCAGGCCTTTCTATCCAAATCTAACCAAAACCCATAAATTAAACGTAACGGGCTTCCTTTCGATAAGAAGCCCAACTTTCTAACTAACAAATAAATAGGCCCATGAGTCGAGCCTTTAATTAACGATAACTCTTATTCGACACGGATAATATTTCCACACCTATTAAACGTGCGATTTAAAAAATATTAATCATATAAAATGTCCAACCCTAATTGGCACACAATTTCACAAGATCAAACAAAAATTCGTAAAAGTAAAATCCCGAGTGTTACACGAGACCTTCGCTACCTCACTATTTGATGCTCAAGTGTTATGCGATTTCCAGATTGGTGCTAGGCTCAACTATATCAGCTTTGTTCAAGACCTAACAGTAGGCCCCTAAAAGGAATTGTGCTCACACCAACAACACTAAGGAGGTACAATCCAGTTTTGGCATAACTTCATGCTACAAAAATGCAATGTTATTACTCCCTGATTGCAAACATTACTTAGTCATTTCAATGCTTTCCCCTAACTGACTTCAAGTAATGGCTATGGCTTAGGTTCTAGAACCCAAGCTCTAAATTCAAGGGGTATTGCAGTCAACACTTTCTCACCAAGAACTCAAATAACAAACAAATATTAGCACAATGCAATAGAGATCATAACCAGATGCTACAACATTCACGCAGACCACTAAGCTTACTCAAGGTTTTCCAGTAGAATTAACATTCCACCTTATGTTATCAATTCTAGCTCAGATGGTGGTTTACCATCAGAATCAAGATCCCTTAGATAAAAAGTAAATTAGCTTAAGCGTGCAAAATTTTAATTACCACATCTGTCAACACTTAAGTTCATCTCAATTCCAAACTTAAAAGCAGATTAACTCATGCTCAAATAAATGCTTAAATCATTCTATTGTATAAATAATCAAATCTCAGGTTTAGCTCAATACAAACGGAAGTGMACTTCTGCAATTGTCAAAGCTGCAGCATTCGCTCATATTCCAGCTTTAATTATCTTCTTGGCTTCTTCTCCAATCGTTCAACTACTGTTACTAGTTAATAAAGGACTTCTATATCTTCTCTATGATCTTAGGATCAATTCCCTTCTTAGCTTTCAGCCTCCAAGAAAAGATTTGGAAGTGTGAAAATGGTGGAAAAGCTTTCAGGTTTAGGAAATGGAGGAACTCATGCCAATGCCTTCTTCATCTTTTTGTTCTTCTATTTATAGTTTGTAGGATTTGCAAGCTGTTGGCCAATCAGATGTAGTGATTCTTGTGGTCCAATGAGAGCTTCACACGTGCCCTTCAAGTGGCAACCTTTGGTCCACTCAGATATCTTCAAATGGCGGCCCAACATTATGGAAAATGAGGTCCAATGAGGTACCTCTATGTGTCACTACTTACCAATTTGTCGATATTTATTTAGTTCTTTTGACACTTTTCTTCCACTTCAAGTTTCAAGAGATTCTTTAAGTCCTTTTTCTGCTCCTCTTTACATCTTATCCTTAGCTATTTTTAGCTAATTTCGATTGCAACCTGGCAACTTGCTTCGTGCAACTCTTTATTTGATCACCGATATTGCAGCATCCTTATGCTGCAGCATGCTCTCGAATGTCCATCATCGGTTTTTTTCCTTCTCCTTTGTGCAATTTCCTATAAAGGTTAATAGAAATTAGCCAATAGATGCAATAATTACATAAAAATCAAATTACTCATATGYTAACAAAGGAATATGTGAATTTATGCATAAATAGCACATGAGTGATCATGATTCAATGTCATAATCGGGTAAAATTAGTATATAAGATGGCATAAAATATGTATAATTTTGATGCTGATCATCCCCCAGACTSAAACTATTGCTCATCCTAGAGCAATTACATAACAATACGTGGGGTAGCAATTTTAACCCTTAATAACCTTCAGAATCTTTGCCCCAACTAATTTCAATGGTCATGACTCAGGTTCTACTTTGCTTTTAGCTATAACATTTCAGACATTATTAGTTAACAAAGTGTTTCGAGCATCCTTGGAATGTAGTGTAAGTGCATAGAGTAATAACAAGTAAAAGATTAAACCATGCAAGTTCGCTCAACCTTTGGTCATATAGCGTAACAATTGAATTAAAGATCAACCTCTCAAGTCTCAATTTTTCGAAAACCAGAACTTAAAAACTGAGGAATTAAAGGGGCTTCTAAACAAGGTCATTTGTTTCTTTATTGGGGATCATTATTTTGCTACAGCATTTGCTGCTTTCACAATTTATTTTCTACCATCCTCAATGTCATTCTAGCCTTTTGACGCAACAACCGACATTGATGATAAAAGTTCCCGGTTACTCGACTAGATTTACAATTCAGGATTGCTACCACAAATTTCCTTCTAATGATGAAGCATACCTCTCTTTCACCTTTTAATGCAAATGTTGACATTGATGATGAAGACCCCCAGTTCCTCAGTTATTTAAGGGCAGCGAGAAGGTTTCTAACACTATATTTTTCAACTTTTCTTTTTGCAAGTATTCCCCAAACTTATCTTTTTTTTTTTCCCAAAACAAAATTTTGCCTCTTACTTGTGAGACTTTTAATGTGAAGTCTTAATTCTTAAGCCTCACTCTAGTTGTGATTTACTAACAATTCCCATAAATTACTTAACTTAGCTCTAGATAATTTTTCCAAGAACAAGAGTCATGCTTCAGCTTTTGGCACAACATAGAAACATATTTAGGTAAAGCAATTATCATTAGAAAGTAATATCTTAATTATTAACCTTCATCTGATCTTTTCATCCTTATAAAGCTGATTAGCACATTAGTCCACATGAACCTTCAAAAATATTCACAAAGCATATAAACAAATTCTGGATAAAGCATTTAAGATCTCAAAATGTGGTAGCAAAGTACAAACAGCATTCTGGAAAATAAAACAAACATACTAATCTAAAAATCAAAGTCAAACAAACTAAACACACACTAAAGCAACATTAGAATTCAAAACAAACATAAACAAACATTAAAAGCAACATCATCAGATTCATCATCAACTTCTCAAAAACATCAAAAACTCCCAGCTTCAACATCGTCAAACTTTCTTTCTCAAAATTCGTTCAAACATCCAATTCCAACTTCCCTCAAAAAATTTCAAAATTCTTTTAGACCTTCATTAGTCTCATAACTGTCCTTCTCACTCTCACCATCCTCGTCAAGTTAATCATTTTTTTCTTCCTCAACCTCTTTTGTTGTCTCTGACCATTCCTTACGCTACAACAATTCCTCTGGAAAATCTGGAAATTTGGCTAATGGCTTAGTGAAGTTCCTCCGTAAACTCATCCTAAATGTTGCATCTCTGTCCTCCACATAAGCCCAATACTTGAATTATAGAGTGTGAATTACAACATAATAACCTTTAATTCTTTCATCCTAGTAGTCTACTAATTGACCATGTCAATCAATTCCTTCAAGTAGTCAGGGATTTCCTTTTCCTCATTCTTTTTATTTGCAGTGGCAACACTCTTCATAGAACTCACTAGAGTAGTAACTTCATTTCCTTCCTTCAACAACCTCACGATGGTATGCTCTGTGCTACCGCCAGTATTATGCTATCTCTTCTTCACGGTCATAAGGTACACAAACCTTCAAACACAATAGAGAGATCATTGATGGAGAGTATAACTTTCCCTCCTTCCTTTCAACACAATCTCGTAACTCTCTATAATCATCCTTCCAACGTTAATCACCTTCTCAGTATCAAACATAAGTGCAACACTATCCTTTCTCCAACAACGGATTGATCATGAGTGGTACGCATAGATCGAGTTTTCAAAAAGTGACACCTTAGCCTCCAGCAATAATGAAGTTCGTGCCACTATATGCGAACCTTGAGCAGATATGTTCCACGTAACACCCAAATATACCCTAATCCAGGAATGTTACCGACTTAATTTTCATATATATAAAATTTCAGCAGAAGCTTCTGACAATAAAGGAATAAATTTTAAACTTTCAACGAGTTCRTAAATAAATAAAAAATTTAATTAACAGAACGACTCTTGGGTATCAAAACCTGCTCCCAAACGATCTCCACGCACAATCTGRTTTATTATCACCTGAAACGTAAAATAAGRAAATATGGGGTGAGCTACTAAGCTCAGTAAGCAAATCCCATGCATGAATGCATGAATAATGCCCTATATGTTATAAGTTATAAAATTTCACTTTCTCAATAAAAGCTTTCTAAAATTTCCATTTCATAAATTTTCTCAAAAAAACTTTCCTTTCAAAATGTAAGAACTTTTCAAACATTTTCATTCCTTTAAAATCGTGAGCTCACTTGGTGTAATGCCTAGCCATAAGCTTGTAATGTGTCATTATTCTTTGGAACCCGATCACATTTGCTACCGGTAGAACCACAAAGCAGTTAACATTACTTTAACTTTTCCTGAACTTCACCTCATAAGAGGTGAATAATACATGAATTTCCCACCCTACAAGAGGGTTAGGTCGGGTGCGCCGCTCCCCCACGCCCCATTTCCCACTCACATCTTTCAAGGCTTAGACTTTACACCCTTTTTTTCAAAATCCTTAACATTTGAAAAATAATTTATTCATAAAATCCCATTTCTTTTGCCAACTTCATTCCTTAAAACCTTCACATTCTAAATGCACGAATGCCTCATGCCAGGAATGATGCAAAACACTATAACTACATGCCCATGACATGTACTACATAAATCTGAATTTAAACTATCCAAAATGTTAACGGTAGAAACATATCACATAAAATAATCTAATTATAATCACCGGACATATCACACAAAACAATTCAATTATAATCACAGAATATATCATACAAAACAAGCCAATTATAACCACGAAATATATCATACAAACAATCCTATTGTAGCCACAACATATATCACATATGGAATACGATTAATGAGTATGGGGGATTTACTTACATAGAACTTAGATTCAATACACATTCAATTCACCTAAGAGCAATTTAATTACAAGAACAATAAACATATGCGTTAATGAGAATATGAGAATTTACTTACATGGAGTCCTTTACGTTAAAATTCTTATTTAAATGGCAAAGCGGAGTCCCTCAACCGTTCTCAATGTCAAAGTGCTCGAAGAAGACCTAATTGTGATTACAAAAGAAAATCCATTTAATACAATTGTCCAAGCTTAAATATTTAATGCTTATTCCATGAACGTCATTTACCAATTTTTAATTTATACTTAAATCCCACACCACCAAATCATCACATTCTTAAAGGTACAACTTAAACTTCTTAGATCGGGTATTAAACCTAATCTATRTTCTCTCACAATTTCACTTTAGGACATAATTACATAAGTCATAAATTTTCAATATCGAATAGTAATATTTTCACCTTTAAATAGATAAACTCTAAGTGTTGCGGAAATGGCGTTACGCCCTGGGCGTGAGCTCAGGCAGCACACACACAACATCTCTTGTAGGGCATGGTGCCTAGTCACCTGGGCATCTGGGCGTCTGGTCGCTAGGCATCTGGGCAATGGGTCGCTGGGCGTCGACGCGCCCACTCAAAAAGAAACAAATAAAAACACATCACTCAAAATAAAATTTTCACATAAAGAAAAGGAAATTAATTCACACAAAAAAACAYAAAAAAATAATTAAACAAAATAAATAAATTTAAAAAGTTTAAAATTAAAAAGAAAACTTATTCAAATTGTTTGTTTGGCTCCAATAGCACTTGGCTTAATGTCTTCAGCCTGACTATGCTGTAGCATTCTTCATTTGGCAAGCGGAATGGCTTTCCTTTCTTCTAGCTCATCTCCCAATAGTGTTGATCCTATATAATTGGCCACTAGCATTAATGATTTTTTCGTTCTTTTCATTTTGGAGCTCAATTGCAACATCAGAAAACACATCTGTATTCTAAAAGGTCCATCCCATTTTCATCTTGTAAAATCCTAGGCTTTTCAAAATCTCGATAAGTATTTAGGGTTCCATAGTACCGAATGCGCATTCGAGAATTAGAAATTTATGATAATTAATTTAAAATTATTTTATTAGTTCTGTACTCGTGTATTATCCATCTTTCTTTTAGAACTGAATAGCAGGCAATTTTATCACGATTAGAAAATTTGAGCGCCTCTTGAGAAGCGTGCCCATCATTTATATATTATACTCATAATCCTAGTGTAATTACTAGAATGCTTCAATTTGAATTAATCAATGTATGTCAGGTTTGGACATTCTACATGCATGCATATRTTGCACATATTTTGACCAATGCCTAAACCCCTACCCATGTTGTCTTGTTTTTATCTTTGACCAACCCATTAGCTTTTCCTTTCTTTCTTCCTTTCTTTCCTCTTCTTTCCTTCTCCCTTGGTCGAAATCCTTCTTGCTTTTCATTCACAAATTATTGCTACTTTAAAGCTTCTTGAAGAAGCCTTTTTAACTCTTATTTAAGAAGCTTTTATAAGCTTATTGTATAAGCTTTTTCTTTCTTCTTTTTCTATAGACGTCCCCCTCGGCCAAGTTCTCTCTTCTCTCCCATTTTATTTTACAAGAGTTCTTAAACTCTCTCAAATACTCTCCACTCCCCTCACATCTCACCTCTCTTTTTGCACCAACGTACACCGTCTTGCACAACCATCACAACCAGTAGCTTTGAGTTTCCAAAAAAAGGTAAGGAATGATATATTCGTGGTTCAGTTTTCTTCTCTGTGCCTGCTTTTATGACCAAAGCTCCCTCTTCCTTCTTCCATTCTGTTCAAGTTCTTGGACAGTTTGCACAAAGCACCATCAAGATCTCTTTCAAGACTCTTCTTCTTTATTTTCAAGGTTAGAACTTTCATTTCTTGATTAGCTAAGCATGTATGGGAATTTTAAAGCTTTAGCTAGGATAGATAGATTAAGTTTATGGCTATGTTTATATGAGAATTATATACTATGTTTGGAAGTTTGATATGGTTGTGAATTGCTAAGTTCTTGAACAATTTAGCATGATTTTGAAATCGGCCTTCTATGTTGATTAAGGATACCTACTGGTTTTATGCTTGCAAGATTTTATATTGAGTTGAATATCATGATGGAGGTTAGAATAACATGAGAAAGTGTTGACATGTGCCTTACTGCTGGAAATTTTGACAACAGATTTAGTATGCTCTGCTTTTGGTTCTCTTTGCTAAGAATGACTCATGGAATCTGGGATTGATCATTCTATGTTGTAGTACTTTCTCCTAGGTTTAAAACAAGCCAAAAATAAATCTCATAGCATTAGTAAATCATGAGTTATGGACTTTTCAGAAATACTGGACAGTGTACATAGATTGTGCTTTTGCCTACTATCTTGGGATGATTCTAGTTTAACCATTTGTTGAAACTTCTCATATAATATATGGTTGTATATATTACTGTATTAGGAGAATTTTGAGATCAATTTCGTCTAAATTGAATTAGTAGAACCTTAGAGATGATAAAAACATTAAGACCCTCACATTAGCCACTTTCAGTTTGGCCGACCAACAAAACACCCAATTATTTTTGTGCATTCTAAATTGTTTACTGGTTGGAATTTTCTGTATGATGTAATTTTCATAGCTATAAATCGTATCAACACTTTGGGACTTTTTTTCATAATTTCAATAACTAGGACTGGATATATGACCAAAACACGCTTAACCTGTCAGTTTAGACTTCCCCCGTTTCACTCTTTTGTTTGGATGAATTGTGGGAGCTAAGTAAACACTCTTGGCTACATATTTTACATGGATGTGTTCATTAATGAATAGGACTAGAATGGGACTTGTTTCATCAAATTCACCTTTGTAAAACGCCAATTATTGATTAAATATCTAAGCTGGACAATTTTAGTCGATAAGACACTGGACCCCATTTTGTA
This sequence comes from Rhazya stricta, assembly GCA_001752375.1. Classification (NCBI taxonomy): domain Eukaryota; kingdom Viridiplantae; phylum Streptophyta; class Magnoliopsida; order Gentianales; family Apocynaceae; genus Rhazya; species Rhazya stricta. The sequence goes on from MEJB01000094.1 coordinate 4,135,688, forward strand.
TCCAAAACTGCAATCTCTCTGCTGCTCATAATTAAGCGTAATCTAGTTTTGATAGTTAGACTACTGTCTTAGGTTCATTTCATTCGCAAGGAAACTRGAAGCAGGACTCGGTTTATGATTGTTTTACCGAACACTGCTCGTGCTGGGCAAACAGCCTTGACAACAACCTTAGGTATATTACATTGGTTTGATAATTTAGTCGGATTAATAATTCATTTAGGATAACTTTCCTACATGTTTTAAGACATCTTAATCTAAAGATTTAGCTGATTAGACTGGTGAGCTTAGGTGAGTCCCTCCTATTTATTTAAAACTCTCAATTGCATGTGATTTTGATATTGTAGTTATGCAATTTCAAATTTTCTCAGTTATTTTCGTGAGTTCCTCTTTCTTTTAACTACTCAAAAGTGCATGTTTTTATTTAAGCGTATTCTAGATATATTTTTAATAGATTCTCATACACTTGAATTCAAATCTCTCAGTTTTATGTTAAACCTCAAAATGCATAAAATTTTGTTATTTAAACGAAATGTTTTAAGCATCTCCAAATCATTGAGCTTTTGACAAATGAGTATAAATCAATTTATATATAATTATTTTCACGCTTTTTGAGAAATGATTTTTCTATGTTTTCGAAAAGTATCGATTTGCCAAGTGATTTCGAATTCTAGAAAATGCTATTGTTTTGATATTGAGACTTGGATTTGAATTTGGACATAATGATTGTGACTCTTGTGATTTTGAACATTGTGATAGAGGATTTCTGAGTGTGGATTCAATTGTGAAAGATATTTACTCTGTTGGTTGTCTCGGGAGGCTAGCTGCACAAGCACAGTACTGTGCTTGCTAGTCACCAATACGAGATACCTCTTATTTGGGTAGTGTCAATCCTCAAGATAGCCACAAGGCCTAGCTTGTGGTGACCTAGAGATGGACCAAGAATGCATTGGACAGACAGTTGCATCATAGAGCCCCGTGCTCTTGTGACGGATGCTTGTGCCTGGGTCAACAGGTTTGGCCCTGATCGATTGATCCATGTATCCTAGCTAGCGGGTACTTTCATTTGTGTTGTGCGAGGTTGAAAGTCGCATGCGCAATTTGGATGTTAAGGCTGGTAAATTTGACCCCACCAAATCAGATCGGTGGTAAATAGGAACTTTCTACCTTGATTGTTACACTTTGTGATATGATTTGTTTTGATATCAGAAAACCTTTTGATACGTTCTTGATTATTTTTCAAGCTTTCGCATGGATTGATTATTTACTACTTTAAATTTTTATATGCTTTGAACACTAAATATTTTGATACGTCATCCACTATTGTGATTATCGTTTTGATAAATTATACACACTTGAATATCTTGTAACTGCACATGGCACACACCTCGAGACTCATTGAGCCTACCTCACTATTTCTCCTATTTTAGTAATAGGTATAGATTACTAGAGCTAGCAAGAAATCGGAGCCTATGAGCGTATCACAGGAATATATCTTGTGAAGCTTCAATTGTTGAGATAGTTATAGTATATATGTATAATGTTTTCGGAAGATGCATTTATGAGGTTTTTGGACTGTAAGTTACTCGGGTTTGTAATTTATTTACTTTGAATTTTTTAAGTTCTATAATACATATTATGGGCTTTAGACACTTTGATTATTAAATTGTTCGACTATCGAGAGACAGGCGGCGTTGACTCTTTCCTAGTGGAAACTAGGGAGAGTGGGTCATCACTAATCTAAACTTACTAGGGAAAATTTTCAATCTTTAGTTGTACAGCAACACTTGTTGTTCTGGCTAGAAATCTCGCTATTGAATCCTTTTGCCATACCATTTCTTCACACTCTCCTTGTAGGGCTCTTGCATTCTCATGTGTTGTGCCTATGATCTCTTCAAGCTCGTTAAGTTGTAGCATTCTCTTCTGTTCTACGGCTTGAATGTCTAAGCTCAAGGTTTTGATGTTCCAGTATGCTTTGTGGTCCATCTCTAATGGTAAGTGACAAGCTTTACAATAGACCATCAGTACGGAGTCATGCCCAAAAATGTCTTGTAAGTTGTCCCCTAAGCCCATAATGCATCATTTAGCCTCAAAGACTAATCTYTTCTATTCGAACTCACTATCTTTTCTAAAATTCTCCTTATTCCTCTATTGCATACTTCTGCTTGACCGTTAATCTKGGGTTGATATGTRGTCGCAGCTCTGTGCTTAACACCATATTTTGTTAAAGCATTCTCGAGCAACTTGTTACAAAAATGTGATCCCCATCGCTTATGAGTGCTTGAGTTGTGCCAAACCATGTGAAGATACTTCTTTGGAGGAATTTGACAACAACGTTGGCATCATTTGTGGGTATTCTGCAGTTTCAATCATAATGACACACAGTCGACTACAACCAAAATGGAAGTGTTGCCAAAAGATGGGGAAATGGTCCTATGAAGTCGATTCCCCATATATGAAATAATTCCACCTCTAACATACTTTGCAAAGGCATTTCTTGCCTTTGAGGGATATTCCCAACTCGTTGGTATTTGTTACAAGATTTAACAAAATTATAGGCATATTTTAAAATGTTGGCCAAAAATAACCTAATTGAAGCACTTTGGCTGCTATCCATCTCCTTCATAATGTCTTCCATACCCTGTAGCATTACAATGGTGTAGCACTCGTGGAATTTCTTCATCAGCCAAACATCTCCTTATTATTTGACATTGCTCGTGAAGAAATGGTTCATCTCAAAAGTAACTCCTTATATCTCTAAAAAATATTTTCAGTTGAGATWTRTTGAGATTTAGAGAAATTATACCACTTACTAACTAATTTACAATATCTGCRTACTAGGGTGTTGCACATTACTTACCATYAGCACTTGCTCGTCTGGAAATGCTTCCTTGATTTGCACTTGAGGATTTGGATCTCCTTCATGCTCTATTCGAATAGATGATCTGCTACTTGATTTTAAGTTCCTTTCTTGTCTTTGATCTCCAAATCAAATTCTTGTAAATAGCACCCATTGAATAAGTCTTAGTTTAGCACCCTTCTTGGTCATGAGGTATTTGATCACTACATGATCAGTGTAGACTATTACTCTTGTTCCCATCAAGTATGCTCTCAATTTGTCGAATGCATACATCACGACAAGCAACTCATTTTCAATTGTTGTGTAATTTATTTGTGCCTCATTGAGAGTCATGCTCGCATAGTATATAGGATGAAAAACTTTCTCCTTCCTTTGTCCCAGCATTGCCTCTAAGCATGGTCACTAGCATCACATATGACTTCAAAAGGTAAAATCTAATCAGGTGTTGTAAGGATAGGTRGGGAAACAAGTGCATCCTTCATCATTTGAAAAGCCTCATAGCATTCTTCATTGAAGTCGAAGGGTTGATCATGTTGTAGCGAAGTGCACAACGGCTTAGATATCTTTCAAAAATCTTGAATGAATCTTCTATAAAAACCTGCATGTGCCAAGAAACTTCTGATTCCCTTGACTTTTGTTGGTGGTGGCAATTTTTGAATAACCTTAAAATTGGCTTTGCCGACTTTCAATCTATCTCTAGAGACCTGATGCCCTAGTACAATTCTTCCCAAAACTCTTCCACAATTCATTAAACAAACCTCATATATCTTTCCAAATACCGAGAACTCATCCATAAATATATCCAAGATATCTTCTACCATGATGGTAAAAATGACCATCATACACCTTTGAAACATTGTTAGAGCATTACATAGTCGGAACGGCATCTTTCTAATAGAAAATGTGCTATATGCACAAGTAAAAGTTGTTTTCTCTTCGTCCTCTGGTGCTATGGCAATTTGGTTATAGCCAGAATATCCATCTAGAAAGCAATAATAATCTTTTCCGTCTAACCTATCCAACATTTGATTGATGAATAACAATGGAAAATGATCCTTTCAAGTGGCTTTGTTGAGCTTTCTATAATCCATAGACAATCTCCATTCGGTTATTGTCCTTATTAGAATCAATTCGTTTCTTTCATTGGTGATGATCGTTATGCCTCTTTTGATTGGCATACATTAGGCTATCTAAAATTGGAAAAATGATGTCTATGTCTAGCGATTTGATAGTTTCCTTCTTTACTACCTCTTTTATACTCGGGTTCAACCTTCGCTACTACTCAATGGAATTGTTATACATTCCTCTAGGATTATCATATGCATATAAATGGAAGGAGTGATTCCTTTGAAGTTTGCCATTGTCCACCCAAATGCTTTTATGCTTATAATACCCGGGATTTTACTTTTTATAAATTTTGCATGGTCGTATGATTATGTGTGCCAACTAGGGTTGGATAATTTTTTATGTGGTTATTATTTTATCATACGTTTAATAAGTATGGGATTATCGTGTTAATCGAATAAGGGTCCTTGGTTGGTTACAGGCTCGACTTGTTGGGTTTATTTGTTTTTCATTCAGAAACTAGATTTTTACCGAAAGAAAAGTCAGTAGAATTTAATTTAATGGACTGGATTGATTATAAAATAGGAAGGCCCGAAGGACTTGGGTTAGGGCCTAAGTTTGAAAAAAAAAAAGGGGGGAGGGAACCCTAAACCTTTCTTCTTTCTTCTCCTGTCACTACACCATTGCCATTCGGCACTATTCATCTTCTCCTTCCTCTATTTTTCTAATTGCCCTCGTCATCGTCGGACGCCGGCCTCATCTCTCTTCCTTCTCCTCTCTCTTTCTTCTCCCTCTCTCTTCCTTCTCTCCCTATAGTTGCCAAGATAGTTGCCTGAAGCTTGCAGTTTTACCGTCCAGATTCGCTTGGAATCTCTTACCCATCCCGGTGCTTGGAGAGTTACCCGCTTGCAGCATGCATCCGGTTAACTTATCAACCTCCAATGCTCGGAGCCGCAACCAGATTTTGAAGCCGCTCACGACACGAACAGATGCGACTCGACCAGAGTTCTTTCTACTCCAATCACCTGACGAAGTTCGCAATTCTTGCTGTTGGCCAAATTTGTAGGTTTAAGTTGCTAGCTGTTGGGTTCTTTTTGTGCATCGTCGCAACCAGAGATCGGCCCATCTGTTGCTTGAAGACTCGATTCCGAGTAGAGCTCGCTGACAACAACTCTCTCTTTCTGCTCATCGATCTCCAAGCTTGCCGGTCGTCACTCTGCCAGGATCTACCATTTTTTTCTTCTCTACTCGACCAGATCTCCTCTGTTCACCAGTTGCAATTTTCCATTTGTCATCAAGAAAAGCCTGATCAATCCAGCAGTGGCATAGAGGCTGAGTCCTCAGCTTGCTGTCACTGGTTTCTTCATTTCGCTGGCCAAATCTTAGGATTTTCGACAACTAATTATCGAAATAGATTGCCGAAAATTGATTTCAAACAAAAATTCTGGAAATTTGCTCAAAACCATCAGGCACCTAGGTGACCAGGCTCCCAGACCACTGGACGCCCAGGCGATCGAGCAACATGCGCAACCAGTGCTGTAGGGCGCGCTCTGCCTGAGTGCAACCGGGGCACAACACCACTTTCGCGACACTTAGAGTTTGTCAATTTAAAGGTGAACATACTGTTATTCGATTTTGGATAATGAAATTATGGGAGAACATAGATTAGGTTTAATACCCGATCTAAGAATGAGTTTAAATTGTACAAAGAATGTGGTTGGACTTGAAAATGTATTGTTTATGGTAGTGCCATTATCAATTGTTGAGAGGGGTAAAAAGTTATGAAATAAGTTGTACCTTTAAGAATGGGATAAATTGGCAATGTGGGAATTAAGTACAAGATAAAATTGGCAAATGACGTTCATGGAATAATCATTTAATGTTTTAAAATTGGACAAACATATTAAATGGACTTTCTTTTGTAATCATAATTAGGTCATTTTCGAGCACATCGACGTTAAGAGCAGTAGAGGGACTCCAATTTGCAATTTAAATAAGAATTTTTATGTAAAGGATTCCAAGTAAGTAAATTCTTACATTCTCATTAATGCATATGTATTGTTGTGATAATTAAATTTCTCTTAGGTAAATTGAATGTGTATTGAATATGAGTTCTATGTAAGTAAATCCCTATATTCGCCTACCTTTTTCGCTATGTGTTATGTGATGGCTGTATTGGATTGTGTTATGAAATGTGTTGTGATTGTATTAAATGTTTTCACGTAACATGTATTTCGTACTGTCATTATATTGAATGGTATTTATATATAGTTTTATATAGTTCATGTCATGGGCATGTAGTTATAGTATTCTACATCATTCCTAGCATGAGCCGTTTATACGTTTAGAATGCGAATGGTTTAATAAAAATAAAATTTTGAAAGGGAATGAAACTTTATAAATGAATTATGTTCAGGAAAATGTTAAGATTTTGGAAAGGGGTGCAAACTTTGCCATGAAAGATGTGAGTGGGAAATGGGGCATGGGGGACTAGTGCACCCGACCCAACCCTTCTGTAGGGTAGGGAGATAAGTAATGTTCACCTCTTGGGAGGTGAAAAGATGAAAGGAAAAGTTAAGTGATATTAATCGTATTTCAGTTCTACCGGTAGGAAATGTGATCAGGTTCCAAAGAATAATGGCCCACTACAAGCTTAATGGCGAGGCATTACCCTAAGTGAACTCACGACTTTAATGAATCAAAAGTTTTTACAAGATTCTTAAATTTTGAAATGGAAATTTATGAAAGTATTTGGAAATTTTTATTGAGGGAGTGAATTATGGATTCATAACATATAGTGCATTTCACATACATTCATGCATGGGATTTTTTTACTGAGCTTTATAGCTTATTCCATTTCCTTCATTCTGTATTTCAAATAATGTGTAGCCAGATGGTGCGTGGAGGTCACTTGTGGCAGGTCTTGATACCCCGAAGCATTATACAAATAAATTTTACTGAATAAGATAGATGGTTATCTAGAGAGGTTTTATGTATTGATCAAGATATTTCTTTACTTGTTTAACTAATCGTGTTTTAAATTCTTTCAAGTTTCACAAATTTTAGTTTTGGTAAATGTTAGATTGGTAATGGATGGTTAGAATATAATATTTATTATTTTAGATATTTGTTGGGTTGGAATGCGTGTTGTTACATGTATTGAAAATGTTTGAGGACTTTGAACGTATACAGGGGGTAGTTGTTGGAATTATAGAGAAAACTCTACCAAAATTTTTATAAAACATTTTAGATAAGTATTCAGATTCTTTTGTTTCCCTACAGTAGTTGATATAATTATTGGTAAGGTCAGTAATACTCTCGGTTTAGGACAGTTGCTAATCTGGGGTGTTACAATGCTCCTTCAGAATGGCAAGTACACTTTGTTCCTTCTCTTCGTCTAATGTAGCTAAAATGATTACTGACAAAGTGTTGTGGTTACCCAAATAAGCATATTTTAAATGGGAAGGAAGTACCTTTTGCTCCAATATGGGTGGTTCTTCGATGGATGGTCTGAGTGGGTTATTTTCTTCTTTATGTCTCTCTAAGGGATGAAAATATCTACCAAATGGAGCAGCATTTGGTCCTCCTTCTATAAACTCCACTTCATCAATTAATCCTCTAGGATCATCTTCTTCGTCAAATATTGCATCATGAACTTTAGTTGTGCTACAGCATTCCATTAATTTTGCTGAAACTGCTTTATCAATGATGTTGATTAGTAATGAACTCTCTTCCACCTCTTCTAGAAATTTCATTGCATGAAGAACATTACAAGTGACTTCTTGGTTATGAACGCGCATGGCTAATTCTCCTTTTTGCACATGAATGATTGTTCCTCCTATAGCTACGAATGCCTTCCCAAGATGATGGGCATCTTATTGTCCGCTTCATAATCCTTTCATGACCAGGAAATGAATTTATCTATCCAAACTAACACATTCTCAATTTTACCTTCGGAGTAGGCGAATGTTCTATCTACAAGCTGTATCATGGTTGTAAGTCTTGCTTTACCTATTCCAAGTTGCTGAATAGGGATATTGGCTGAGTTTAATGCTAGCTCCTAAGTTTTATGGCTTTGCATTGCTCTTTGCTCTCTCGCTCTCGTTGGATTTTATGTGTCTCTAGGAAGTGTGCCTGATGTATTGTGCTCAATGCAACAGCAAGCTGTCCAACCCGTGTTTCAAGATTCCTTAATAATACTGCTTGGTTCTAGATCATTGGCGATTAGCTATGAATGATGGTGTCCATAGTATCATTTTTATCCATGAGCTCTTTTAGCATGCTCTTTATTGTACATGATTGTTCATGAATCTGTGATCTTTGTTGCTGCCCTTGTTGAAAACATGGTGGATATGTCAGTTTATTTTGCTACAGCATGGACGATATTCGTCTTTGATTGCTCCATGAAAAGTTTGGATGCAACCTCCACCCAGGATTGTGTGTGTATTGGAATAAATGTTCTTCCCAAATTACCCACATAACATATCGATTATGGATTTGAGGGTTCGTCATCAAATGCATGTCTTTCTTCATAGTATATACATGTTGTCAATTTCTGTTGAAGCATTGGTTCCTGCATATTCTTAATCATGTTAATCAATGAACCTACCTAAGCTGTCAATGCTGTCACAGTATCTACTTCGTACACTCTACTACTCTCTTTTCTATGGTAGATCTATTGCATGGCCATTGATAATTGTTGTTGCCTATCCTCTCAAATATTTCATAAGCTTCATCATACATTTTAGCTAATAAGGCTCCGTTTGTTGAAGCATCCACCATAATCATTGTTTGTGCATTCAATCCATTGTAAAATGTCTCCATTGAACCCAATTCTGAATGTCATGTTGTGGACATTTCCTTAACAGCTCCTTAAATTGCTGCCAAGCTTCATAAAACATTTCATCTATAGGCTATTGAAAAGAAGTTGTATCATTTTTGAATTTGGCAATTTTCATAGGGGAAAATATTTCATTAGAAACTTTTCAGCTAGAGCATTCCATGAAATAACATAATTAGGAGGTAGAGAGTTTAACCAATCTCTTGCACAGTCCCTCAAAGAGTATGGAAATAGCTTCATGTACAATGCTTCTTTGGAACTCCTTGTAATTTAAAAGAATCACTTACCTTAATAAAAAGTCTAAGATGTAAATAGGGATCCTCAGTCCACTAAATTGGCCTACCGTTGGCAATATTTGGAACATTACGAGCTTAAGCTTGAATTGAGCAGCCTGTATCTCTGGTCTGATAGTAGCTGGATTGAGATGATGTAGCACTAGTATACATAGTCTCGTATTTCTCTATTTCTCTCATCGTATGGTACTATAGCAATGTTGGGGTTGTTGTTCCTTGTCTGCTCAGCAATGATTTCTGTTCCAGCAAGAGTTTTGTATTACCTCTTTATTCTTCTTAAGTTCTTCTCAATTTCTGGATTGAGTGGCAGCACTTTAGCATCTTGTTTGTTATTGTATCTCATGCAACAAGCAGCAGTCCTGCTACAACGTAGAAGAAAATGTTAGATAATAAAGAATTTATTAGACCAATTATGTACTTTCACACCGCAGTTTACCTAATCAATCCCTACTAACAGTGCCAAAAACTTATTAGTGTGTTTCCATGATGCATAAATATTGTAAATGAGTTCATCAAGCTTGCACTAGTATGAACGGTATAACAAGTAATATAGGAATAAGTGGATGCCGATCCTACAAGGACTGATGCTACAGCAAAAGTGTGAATATTACAAGGAATGATTCAATGAATTGGAATTGATAACTTTTGAATAATAAAAATAAAACACACTTTAATTACAATGATCAGTTATTAGAAGGCAATAGATAAGTGAGTAGAAAGATGATCACTAGGAATTGAATTTAATTAAGAAATTAGGTATCCTTCAGTATGATGTTTATGAAATATGGTTATGCATGTTACAGTATCGTCTACAGCACATGGTTTGCATGCTGAACACAGTGGCATATAGACATACCTATGCTATAGGATTGATGAAAGTAATTCTACATCATGGAATATGTCCACCAAACGGATAGATTCCTCAACCTTTCAAACTTTTTGGCTCCACCACCTTCCCGGACATTAGCCCCACACTACCTCGGGTGACTAGGTCATTGATCCCATAATAAGGCAGCTCTGTCAAGCATACTCGAGACCTTTACTACCTCCCTATTTGACGCTCAAGTGTTATATGGTTCCCATAACAGTGTTAGTCTCAGGCATATGAACTTTGTTGACTATAGCTTGATTAAAGGAATTGTGCTCATACCAACAACCCTAAGGACGTACAACACAACTTGGGCATAACCCTGTGCTATAGAAATGCTATATCATTACTCTCTGATTGCAAACATTACGTAGTCATTTCAATGCTCTCCCTTAAYCGACTTCAAGTAATGGTTGTAGCTTAGGTATCCAGTACCCAAGCTCTAGATTCAAGGGGGTATTTCACTCAACACTCTCTCGCCAAGAACTTGAATAACTAACAAATATTATCACAATGCAAAATAGATCATAGCTAAATGCTACGACATTCATGAAAACCACTCACCTTAAACAAGGCTTTCAAATAAAATTAACATCCTACCATATGTTATCAATTCTAGCTTAGAGGGTGGTTTTCCATTGGGATCTAAATCCCTTGGATAAATAGTTAATTAGCTTAAGCATGCAAAACTTTAATGAGCACATCATCAATACTTAAGTTCACCTTAATTAATAACTAAAAAGTAGATTAACTCATGCTCAAATGAACGACACATAAGATTCCATAAATCATTCTGTTGTATAAATAATCAAATCTCAACTTTAGCTCAATACAAATAGAATATAAAATGTATAATAGTTTAGAAAAATCCTCCAAACAGAAGTGCGTTTCTGCAACCCTCAACTTTGAAGCGTCCCTTTGTAGTCCGCTCTTTGATTATTTGCTCCTTCTCCAATCATTCAGCTGCTATCACTAGTTGATGAAGGACTTCTATATTTTCTCTTTGATCATAGCAGAAATTCCCTTCTTAGCTTTTAGGCTCCATGGAAAGATTTGGAAGTATAAAAATGGTGGAAAAGCTTTCAAGCTTAAGGAATGGATGAACTCAAGTCAATTCCTTCTTCTTGTTGTTGTTCTTCTATCTATAGTTTTGAAAGTTGTTGACCAATCAGATGTAGTGTTTCCTGTGGTCCAGTGAGAGCTTCACATGTTTACTTCAAGTGGCAACCTTTGGACGAATTAGATTTCTTCAGATGTCTGCCTAACATAGTGGAACATGAGGTCCAATGAGGTGCCTCCATGTGTCACTACTTGCCAATTTGCTAATATTTTGACACTTTTCTTCCACTTCAAATTTCAAGAGGTTCTTTAAGTCATTTCTCCACTCCTCTTTGCCTCTTATCATTGCCCATGTTTAGATAAATTTTGGCTATAACTTGGCAACATGCTTCATGCAATTGCTTTGTCCAATCGGCCGGTACTGTAGCATCCTTATTCTGTAGCATGCTCTCGAATGTCCATCATTGGCTTTTTACCTATTTCTCCTTTGTGAAATTTCCTATAAACCATTAATAGATATTAACCAATAAAAACAGTAATTAAAAATCAGTATCACCCCTAGATTAGAAACTATCCTAACCCGGAATGTTACTGAGTACCTTCATGTATAAATTGCGGGAATTAGGGAGAATAAAAATTTTGGATATTGTAATACAAAGGGTTCATAAAAAATTTTATAGAGTTTTCTCTGTAATATCAACATATCCACCTGTATAAAATCAGAAAATCTCATACCAACATCACCAACATTCCACATTAAATGAAATAACTTCATTCCCCAACATTAACATTTACTAAAAAAATACTCAGATTTAAATTTCAGCGGAAGCGTTTAGTAGAATAATCCAAAACAAATAAAATTTAAGCATTCAACAAATTCAAAATCAATAGACAACTTAATTAACATAAATGACTCTTGGGTATCAAAGTTTGCTCCCAAACGATCTCCACACACCATCTGGCCAGTCATCACCCGAAAAGTAAAATAAGGGAATATGTGAGCTACTAAGCTCAATAAGTAAATCTCATACATGAATGCATGTGTCATGCACTATATGTCATGAAGTTCAAAAGTTCACTTTGTCAAACTTTCCAAAAATTTTTCTTTTTCAAATTGTGAGCTCACTTGGTGTAATGCCTAACTATTAAACTCTACAGTAGAGAATTATTACTTGGAAACTGATCACATTCTACCCGTAAAACCACAAAGCGGTTGACATTACTTAGTCTTTTCCTTTCACTTTCACCTCGTAAGATGTGAATATTTCATACTTTCCGACCCCACAAGAGTGTTGCATCGGGTTTGCCGGTCCCCCAYGCCCCATTTCCCACTTGCACCTTTCATGGTCTAGGCTTCACACCTCTTTTTCAAATTCCTACGTTTGGAAAACATTCAAAGTTTAAAAATCACATCTTCCCAAATTCATTCTTTCAAAATATTTGCTTTTCCAAACATCATTCTTTAAGACATTTGCTTTCTGAGAGTGCATGATTATGCCCATGCAAGAGAATGGTGCAACTATTGCAAACTACATGCCCATGATCTTGGACCACATTAACAACTCTTAAATTTAAAATTTCCAACGTTTCAACCAATAATAAATTCACACAATTGAAATAACACCGTAGATCACATAACATAAGAAAATCCAATTATGAATTCACATTCAATTTACATAAAAGAATTTAAATCATCACAACAATACACATATATCATGACTAATGAGGATATGGGAATTTACTTACTTCAATATAAACCATGAACTCACATTCCATTCACATAGAGAGATTCAACCATAACCACAATACATTTGCATCATAACTAATGAGAATGTCCGAATTTACTTACTTGAAGTTCTTAGCAAATTTTGTTACTTTAAATCGCTAGCGGAGTGCCTTGGCTGCCCATAACGTTAATTTGCCAAAAGTATTCCAATATTGTTACACAAAGAATATTCATCTAAATTTGTTTAACCAAATACATTCATTTAAATAAGTGTTCACCATTAATACGGTCATTATTTTCCCTATAGGTGACATTAACTAATAATTTTCCAGTTTAAATTTCGTATTGTACTAATATTATAACTTAATTGCATGACTCCTAATCATTCTTAAAACAATAATAATATTCATAATCACAATATACATTACTTTATCACACAAACCCTAAATTTCATATTAAATTGTGTTCCAATATAATTTAGGCTTGACCCGTTAGAGTCTGTTCTCTTCGTATCCAAATCTAAAATCGGATTTAAAGTTTGGTTTTGGACTAGAAGGAAACTAATAGACCTTAATTTAGTGGCGCTTAGTTGGTTAAGGAATAAAAATAGCCCACGAAGGAGTTTCAGTTAGGGTTAAGTTAGTATAAAAAAATTTTAACAAAACTATTTAATTTGAAGATAACTGTTCATCTTCTTCACTAAAAACCCTAAACCTAACCCTCCCTACAGCCACCTCCATCTGCCCTCCCCAATGCCGCCGACATGACCTCTTCTCACTCTCTCTCTTCTTTCTCTCCCTTTCTTTCCTCGACCAGAGTCTGCCAAAGCCGTACCAAGATCTGATCTGCATATTAGATCCGCGATTGCTGGGAGAGGCTTTGCCTTGCCATCGCTACTAGCCGCAAGGCGATTGCTCACCAACTACTCGATGTCGATCAGGTCTTGCTTGCCAGTCGCCATCAGTTGCTCGATTTCTGCTCTGTCATTGGTCAGAAGAAGATCGAGCTCAACCAGTCCGTCTTGTCTAGTCCAGATTGGGAGCTTGCTAGAGTTTCGCTGGCTACTCATCTGCTACCCGCGTTGCAAGAACTCGCTACCGATCAAAAGGAGGTCGCCGGAGCTCGCAGCTGGAGCTGAGTGCCGGAACAATTGCCGGAGCTCATCAAGTGCCCAGACGCCCAGGCGACCATATGACTAGGCACCTTGTGTCGTTTAGTCAAACCAGTTGCACGCACACCGCACGTTCACGCCCAGAGCACACCTCTATTTTCCCGAGCATGACTGATGCAATTRCATCTTAGACTCGATACCACACTTAGGGTTCAGGATTCAAGGTGAATCCTTAGTTTCGTCATTTAAATTAATCCAATGGCCTATGTTTTATATTATGTGATAATAATTAAGGAAAAATATGAAATATGAAATTTAAGTTAGTATGATAAAGTAAAAGGAAATACAATTCTAGAAATACATTGGAATATAACTTAGGGCAAAACTTACAATTTGTATGATAAAGTAATSTATATTGTGATTGTATTATTATTATTACTCTTGTTTTAAGAACGATTAGAAGTCATGAAATTAATTTATACTCTTAGTAGTCCGATTATTATCGACATGGAATTTAAAATCGAAAATTATTGGTTAATGTCTCCCATAGGAAAAGTGATGAACATATTAATGGTGAACACCTATGTTAAATGAATGTATTTGGTTAAAYAAATTTCAAATGTATATTCTTGTGTAATAATATTAGGATACTTTTGGCACATTGACGCTGAAGGCAGCCAAGGCACCCCGCGAGCGATTTAAATAAACAAATTACTAATGACTTCAAGTAAGTAAATTTCTTTCTTTTTATGTAAGAAAATTCCTTTCTTTTTATGTAAGTAAACTCCCATATTTTCATTTATTGTAGTGAATGTGTATTGTTATTATGATTGAATCTCTGTGTGAATTGAATGTGAGTTCATGGTTTATATTAAAATAAGTAAATTCCCTCAATTTTCATTGGTTGTGATACATGTATATTGTTATTATGATTTAATTGCTCTTATGTGCTATGATTATGATACTATTTCCAATATGTGAATTTACTACTTATTGACATGTTAGAAAATTTAAGTTAAGAGTTCATATCGTCCATGATTATGAGCATGTAGTTTGCAATAGTTGCACATTCTCTAGCATGGACGTAATCATAAATTTCAAGAAAAAAATGTTTTAAAGACTGAAATTTTGGAAAAGAAAATATTTTGAGGAATGAAGTTTGGAAAAATATTATTTTTATGATGAATGATTTCCAAATGTTAAGGATTTTGAAAAAGGGTGTAAAGCCCAGACCATGAAAGGTGCGAGCGGAAATGGGGCGTGGGGGACCGGTGCACCCGACCTAGCCCTCTTGTAGGGTGGGAATTCATGTGTTATTCACCTCTTATGAGGTAATGTTCAGGAAAAGATTAAGTTATGTTAACCGCTTTGCGATTCTACAGATAGAATGTGATCGGGTTTTAAATAATAATTGCCTACTGTAGAGCTTAATGGCTAAGCGTTACACCGAATGAGCTCACGATTTGAGAAGGAAAGTTTTGAAAGTTTTGGCAAAGTGAATTTTTGAACTTCATGACATATAGTGCACGACACATGCATTCATGCATGGGATTTACTTACTGAGCTTAGTAGCTCACTCCATATTCTCTTATTTTTCATTTCAGGTGATGACTAGCCAGATGGTGTATGGAGATCGTTTGAAGCTGACTTTGATACCCAAGAGTCATTTATGTTAATTAAATTTTCTATTGATTTATAAACTTTTTGAATGCTTAAATTTTATTCATTTATTTTCAAAAACCTCTGCTGGATTTAGATACATGAGTATTTATCTGGTAATTTATATTATTAGGGTTTGAGGTGATTTCATTATATATGGAGTATTAGCATGTTTGGTGAGAAATTTTCTCATTATTTACAAGGTGGATATGTTGATATTATAGAGAAAAGTCTCTCGAAATTTTATAAACTCTTTTGCATCAAAATATCCAAATTTTTATTTTTCCCAATTTTTGCAATATATGTAAGGGTAAATGGGTGACACTCCTGGGTTATGACAGTTTCTAATCTGGGGGATTATATTTTACCCTTAAATTAGATGAATAAATCACAGCTTTGTAGAATAATGAAGAACTCATAATTCACAAGAAATCTCTGTTGTTCTGCCAAAGCTTGAAACTAATTGCATTGAAATGTAAGTAACTTTTGATTAAAGATGAAGAAAGATTACACTAAGAGATAAGAGATAGGTGACTTTCGTTTCTTTTCTCTAATCTAAACTACAAACTGAAGTAAAGCTAACTAAGTAATTTCTTACTAACTCTCTATCCCGCTTTGTTCCTTATATAGAACTTGAAATGTTGCTGAGTTGACAATCGCAATAGCATTTCTCTCTGACAGTTCAGTACTGACTCAGCAAGCATTCATCATGTAGTGTCCATTTTGGGTAATATGGTCCTCAATACTTTTTGTTTGTCTGGCCATTTTGGGGAATGTCTGAAGTCAACTCATACACCTTTTTTTTGTCATTCTCACTCAGATTCTTTATTAAATGCAAGATTTGATGCATCTTTATTAAAAGATGCTTCTCAGACTTGTTCCATGGAAATATGACTGTTGTAGCAATTTTCATTATCCTAAAGATCAAGATCTTTAGATTCAATTAATTACTTTCTAGCAATTTGCATTCTCAAATATATTGTTCATGGAGATATCAAAGTTGAGGTCACGAACCACTGTAAAGAGGATAAAATTATATGGAACTAGTCAAAATTGAGCAAAAATAGAGGCAAAATAGGGATATTATCTATGGTTATTAGGTAGCAAGGGTCAATTTTATTAAGACGATGACCTCCAACATAGATTCTTACACTATGCAAATGACAAGGCTACCTTAATCGGCACTTGGCCGCTTGGAAAACTAGCCCAAAGCCTCCTATGGAGTGATACAATTAAGCAGAAAAAGTTTCACACTATAAATTGGGACACCATTTGTAGATGTAATAAGGCAGGCGACCTTGGTTTCAGGGAACTCAGTGATACTAATCAAGTACCCATGATGGAATGAGACCAACCACGATGGAAGGACTGAGCAACAAGATGCTTTAGTACCCCATAAGTACATTGCCAACTACAACAGCCCCTCCAGCTCCCATGGAGTATCTAAAGTGGCACTCATATGGAAACATAAAGCCTTGATGATACCCATTGTTCCTGTGAAAGTCTCACCACTCTCATTTGAAAACCAACTCCCTTCTTAGCCACCAGGAAGTTACTAGCGTTGGAAATTTCACTTCCAGCTGAATGACAGAGTAGTTATTCCAAAGGGTTACATCGTACAACTTTTATAGTTGTGATGGTTARAATGTGAACGAGGGACTTGTGTCCTCTAATAGAGAGACTTGTCTATTCAATTCATGGCTGTTGAGACTTCAAAGGCACAATCCAATAGTTGAATTTATTCGTTAAGTGACTTTTGGAATAGTATAAATATGTCTCGTGTAGATTTTGAAAGTTGGATATTTCGTCAACATTCTATCATCTCTCCTTCTTTCTAGATTTATAGGCCTTTCCTACATTCTTTCTTTAAGAAAGCTTTGTTCTTCTTTTTCAGAAAGTACAAAATACTTTACGGTTCGATATCTCTCGTAATTTGAAGTGTTTTTTTTGCGAGAACGGATAATTATATATTGTGAGGCGATTGTCGTTTCAACCGTAACTACCATGCAAGGAAAATGATAAGGATAGAGAATTAATCTCTTGTTTCGATCCATACTTTTTTTATCTTTCATTATCTAAAATAAAGTATATTGTAAATCATAATTATTTCTTATTTCTTATCGCATTATAAGTGCTTCATTGTTTTGGATGTGTGACTGGTAAAATATATGATATGGACACAAACTTATAAAGTCATTTATGTAAATTTGTTTTTTGTATTATCTCTTTCTATGTGAATGATATTTTTTTTTGTTTTGGTCCACCATAAAACATGTACTACTGTATGAACAAATGAAAGGACTGGCCACCCTTACTGATCAATTGAGATGGCCCCTCAATTATTGTCCCTGTGTACTACTCTCTCCACCTACGGCGTCTTTACCACATCGAGAGTTTATGCGGGACCCACTGACAATGTATGTGGACTGCAGAAATCACGTGGAATTGAGTATTGATATCTGATTGCCAATATCATCTTGGACTTTGTCCACCAGTCCTCTCATTGTCTTCGTTCCAGATAGTTGACAGCTCACTCCTCGAATCACGTTGATAATGTGACCTATGCTGCATTTTCTATTTTCAATTATTAATTTTCAATTTTTACTTTAGGTAATGTTTTAATAAAGCTGAAGCTTAAAGTATCTTTTTTAAAATTTTATATAAAAGTCAATCTATACTTATAATTAGTCAAACAAATGAAAGAGATAATATATAGTAAGATGTTTAATTACACTATTAAATATTACCTAATATGTATTTGTCAATAAAAAGAGAAAATATTACTGTCTTGAGCGATCCATAAAACAACCTATTATGGGCCCTAGAAGAAAAATAAGATAAAAACTACACGAATAGGGAAGCATCAATTGCAATTATTTCAAAAGCTGTACAACTTGTCCAGGATAAATTTAATAAGATTTGTTTGTTGGTCATTAAAGATAAAAAAAAGATTAAAATAGGCCTTAAGATAAAATAAATTTTATTTTGAAAAAAGAAAAATTACTCTGGCTCTTAAAGTATGTCGCAAAGGGTCAAATACATCGATTAAGGAGATAATAAATTAATTTAAAATTATTATTAAAATAACATCTTTATTCTTATTTTCGAGAAAAAAATTAATTGCATGAAACAAATAAGAGAAACAATATTGATTTTGTAGGTCGAATGGTATTTTTTAAAAAATTAACTAAGGATTAAGATGAAAAAATAATGTGAAATGTAACATACTTTTAAAAATAAAAAAACATCTTACTATAATATACTGTAAAAATCTATACTATATTAAAATATTATAATCCAATAGGAATCTTTTTTGCACAACTTTACCTCTTACCCCATTTTAAAATTAGCAATACTAGTATTATTTAATTTAAAATATGAAAGGCCACTAAAAAGAATGTTTGCTTAAGATGTGTTTCATATTTGAATAAAACTAACATTAACAATGCCCTTAAATAAATATAATACTCTACATTGAAGAATGTGCAACTCACAACTATGAAAAACAACGACGCCTAATAACTGTGGGTCCATTAATATTTTCTCAATGGACTTCTAGAATTCCATATGAGAGTTCTAAAATAACTAAAAAATAATAAAAGTTAATTATGTAAATAATTATAAAAAATAATACGGTAATACATGAAATTAATATTCGTAGCAATTATAATTATATTGTATTTGTCTAATGACGAGATATATTTTTTTATTTTCTTCAATCTCTAATTAGCTATTCAAAATGTTAATTGACGTAGTTTATAAAATAATACACAAAGGTATATGTGATACAAAATAATGTAGAACATATATTACCACATATTAATATATAAAGAGAGCAAAAGCTAATAAACAAAATGGAGTATCAAACTGTGAGACAAGATGTGGGCCACACAAATAAATTTTGCACAATTATGCAAAAGGATTGATTACCTTTACTTTTTTACTGCATAAAATATATATTTGTATAGAATAAATTAGATAACCCCTCCTAGTGAGGACTCGATCCCTATTAYTAGGGTTTTTCCATCTCTGTGACTAGGGTTCCCGATTTTTTACCTGATCTGGGTGGCAACAACTAGGCAATTGCTAGGATTTTCTGAGGGCGTAAACGATGACTATAAGAACCGATCTCTTGAACCCATACTTAGCTTTAGCATAATCGATGAAGGATGCAATCCTGAACAAGTTGGGCCATTTCACCATCCCTGAAGATGAAGATCATACTGTTAATGTTAAAAAAGGGGAGATTATTGGGGGATTGAAGAATGTTCGAACAGTTGTATTTCGAAACTGCATTCAGATAGGGAAGTGTCGCTGAGAATAATACGTCATGTGGTTATGGAGATTTGGCAGCGAATGAAGGTTCGCATTAATTGATTTCATCATAACAGGCTGCATATCTTTTTTAAGAACTAGGAGACTACGAAAAATTTCCTCAATCAAGGGCCTTGGAGCATAGATAATAATCTCCTGGTATTAGTACCTTGGAGCCGCGAGGTAATAATAGGTGAGGACGAACTCCAGTCGGTGGGGTTCTGGGTGCAAATTCATGGGTTGCCACCAGAGCTCTATACCGGAGACGTAGGGGTGAAGTTGGGGACTCAGTTTGGCAAATGTAGGCACGTGTAGACCCGTGAGAGGTTCTTTGATGGGAAGGTTTTCTTTTGAATGCAAATACTGATGGACGTCGTGAAACTTATTCATTGTTTCATTAGGGTGGGGATGGAAAATTTTGAACCACATTAGGGCATGCTACGATATGAGAGATTGTCTTTTGTATGTTATGTTTGTGGTCGCTGTCGGCACACAAGTATGAACTGTCCTATATGAAGGGATGTTGGCAAGGATGATSGAGGGAATACGATGTAGAAAAAGATGATGAATTATGGAATTTGGCTTCATGCAGGGTAGAGTCGATCTTTGTTAATAAAAAACTTCTCATTTTCTGCTGCTGAGCACCTCAACTAGAAGGGCGTCTGGAAGGCTGCTAGAGATGGTGACGTGGCGTTTGTTAGGTTGCATAGGAGTAGGGTGCTTAAGGATGTTGGCGGAATGATGGATGGTGTAGGTTTGTGTACATAACAGGTGCAGGCAGGTGGAAAAGAACTAAAAGAGTGTGTTGATGCACAAGCTATTATTGGGACACCTGAGATGATCAAAAAAATAAATAGTAGGGCAATTGCAGATGGCAGATTGTTTACACTGCTATAACTAAGGGGAGCGAGGACAGTCTTTTGGCCACTCTTATGGATACATTTGAACCCATATCCCGGGTGCGTTCCAAAGTTTTCATGCCAAGGGATGGATACTCTAAAGCATAAGGCAAGGGGGAAGAGAAAACTAGAGGATTTTCATATTGAACATGGACTGGAAGGGATGCCCGACCAAAAAAGACAGAAAGAGAGTAGCTTGGTGACTGATACCACATATGGCTTCCTTGTAGGGGGTATCAAACTAGTGGTGCCGCCCGTTACTCGGTGCCACCGATATCAATGAATCTCTTGGTGTTGAATTACTGGGGGCTTAGGAATCCTCGTGCAGTTTTACAACTTGTAAAATTTGAAGATCCCATGGTTGTATTTTTAGCAGAAACAAAGGCAAAATGACAACGTCAGATGGGTTTTTGAATGGTGTTTGAGTAGATAGACAATGGAGGGTTGGGGGTTTAGAGATGCTGTGAAATGGGTACTGTGATGTTACCTTGCAGACCTACTCTCCAACCGCCATATTGATGTGCGGGTGAAGGGTGTGCATGGAAGGGAGGATTGGTTTTGTATGGGTTTTTATGGGTATCCTGATCGACAGGGTAGAATGGAGGCTTGGGAGGTGTTGAGGAGGATAGTTCAAAATCAAACAATGTCGTGGATGGTTGCGGGTGATTTTAATGAAGTATTGTATAGAGATGAGCAGTTGGGCGAGGTTGAAAAGAGTCATTCACTATTGCAGCTTTTTGAAATGTGATTGAGGACATGGAGTTGCATGATTTCAGGCATAATGGGGATCGACATAGTGTAATGGTAGGTAGGGAGATGCAAGAACGTGGGTGAGACTTGATAGAGTGATTGGGAATGAGGATTGAAGGGCATGTTATCCTTTTTTTGAGGGGTGAGACATGGTGTCTCTACTCATTCTAATCATGCTCCCCTACACATCGTCACCAGAAGGAGAATGAGGCATAGTTACCAAGGTCAGAAGAGGGGGCGGGGTTTTAAATTTTAGCCTTCTTGGTTGCAAGAGAATGAATGTCGCGAGGTGCTGACTAAATCGTGGTTTGTCCGTTCTCAAGACTCCAGAAGAAATATTTTGCATAACATCAGCACCTTCAGCGTAACCTATAAGTCAAGAGTGGAGATAAGTTAGGCACCTTACCAAAAAAAAAAAAATTTGAAAGGCATAACAGCACCTCGTTGTTGCAACTCCAGGAGGAGTATGTTCATAGGGAGGAGATTTGAGGGGCAAGAAGGGAATTGGGTCACTTGTTGCAACTCCAGGAGGAGTATTAGCGGGTCAGGTCATGGGTATGTTGGCTTAGGCAGGGGGATTGAAACACTTCCTATTTTCATCATAGTACGTAACAAAGACTAGAGAGAAATCATATTGAGGTATTGCAAAGAGAGGATGGGCAGCTTGTAATCGAGGATGACGATTTAAAAGAAGAAATAGAAAGCTTTTATGAGAAGTTATTTACTACTTCTAATGAGCTATCAAATTTGGAAGGTTTGCTGGGTGACATGATAGGGCCAAAGTTAAGCAATGTTGATGCCAATTTAAGGACTTCATTGTGGATGAGGTTAATCAGGCGGTCACAGAGATGTATCCAACTAAAGCCCCTAGACCTGATTGGTTCCATCTCTATTTTTCCAGAAATTCTGAAACGTGGTTGATCAAGATATCACTACGTCGGTTTTTGGGCATTCTTAATGCTAAGAAGGAGGTTGAGAATATGAATACCACGTTGTTGGTGCTTATTCCAAAAGTAAAGATTCCTTAGAAGGTGTCCGAATTTCAGCCAATTAGCCTTTGCTATGTGGTATACAAAATTGTCACAAAAACACTCATTGCGAGGTTGAGGAGGTTCTTACTTGCTTTGGTGGATGAGATGCAAAACGCATTAGTAAAGGATCATCTAATCACAAATAACGCCATTATTTCTTTTGAGGCATTTCACTGGATGTAGAAAGGCAGGGGCAGGTGTGAGGCACATGGCCCTCAAGCTCGAAATGAGTAATGTGTATGATCGGGTAGAGTGGGACTATCTGGAATAGATGTTGGCTAGGTCGGGTGTGCCGAGTAGGATGAGTTAGACTCTAAGCGTTGTGTTCATAGTGTTTCATTTCAGGCTTTGGTTAAAAGATCACCAATTCGAACTTCCAGATCTAGTCGTGGACTCAGGCAGGGTGACCCATAGACCATGCCTTTTGTTATATATATGGAAGGTTTTTTTGTTGTCCTAAAGGATGTTGTGGCACAAAGGAGTTTGCAGGGCTTGAGGATAGGCTGAGGTGACTAAACTCACTCATTTACTTTTGCAAATGACAGTTTGATCCTTGTGCAGGCCACTCAGACTAATGTGCTAGCTATAAAAAACATTCTGCAAATGTATGTTTTCATATCTGGGCAACAAATAGATTATCAAATGTCTTCGGTTTTATTTGATTGTAGTATTGGGACTAGTGTACGGAAGGACTTGTGTGGGAGTTCAGATGTGGTAGAGTGCATAGGGGGCAAGTACTTGGGTTTGTCGTATCTAGTAGGGAGGTCAAAAATAGAGATATTTAATTATATTTGGAATAGAATCTGAAAAAAGGTGAGGRGTGGAAGGATAAATTACTATCTCGGGCAGCCAAAGAGATTTTAATTAAATCTGTTTTACAAGCCATCCCCACCTATGCCATGTCATGTTTATCTTACCTAGGGATTTGTGTGATGAGATCACTACCTCCTTGGTAAGGAATTTTGGTGGGGAAGTGAGGGTGAAACTAAGGAGATTTGTGGGAAGAGTTGGGAGTATTTGTGTCGGTCAAAAAGTGAGGGGGGATGGAGTTTCGCAACATTGAGGCATTTAATTTCGCTCTCTTTGCAAAACAAAGCTGGCGTTTAATAAAGAATCCAACACTCTCTAATAAGTAAGGTTTTGCATTCGAAATATTATTATAATTCAGAGTTCATGAAAGTCTCGCGTAGGAGACATCGCTCTTATATCTCGAGGTTTATTTGGGAAGGTAGAAGTTTGTTAGGCTAAGACCTAAGATGAAGGATCGGGAATGGAGAACGGGTTTCTATTTGGAACTGTCCTTGGTTACCAATATTGTATGACTTTGAGATCATTTCACAAAATCTTTTTCTCCCAGAAACTTTGAAGGTGTCTGAATTGCTCTTGCAACAGCCGCTGAGATGGAATAAGGAACTTTTAGAGGGAATGTTCTGTCTTAGAGATTCGGAGGAAATCAAAGATCCCTTTGCCCAAAGAACCATGTGATGATGTGGTTATCTAGCTCTATGAAGAGAAGCATTTTTATAGTAAAGTCGGCATACAAGGTGGGAGTTGGTTTCCCTAATAGATGTCATACTAGAGATTTAAATGTTTCAACATCTCATGGGAGGGATAGGCGGTTTCGAGCAAGTTATGGAATGAGGGTGCCATCGAAAAATGATGGTATGGAGAGCATATAGTCAGGCTTTGCCAGTGAGAGTGAATCTGTTGCGCATAATGCATATTGAGGTGAGCCAATGCCCTTTGTGTGGACATGAAGTGGAGGATGAAGTCCATTTGTTCGCAGCATGCCCTTTTCCGCTGACAGTTTGGAGATTAGTTGGTTTAAATGCGAGAGGGGCTCTAGGGGGTGCTAAATTTTGGAGAGCTTGTCACTAATTTAGTTGTGTATCCAAGTTTTCTACATGGCATGTTAGTGGAAGAGGTGCTGGTGATTATCTAGGCTTTATGGCATASCTGAAATCAACTGGTATTTGCMAGCAAATGGACATCAACAGAAGATATGATCCATATGGTGCTGAATATTTTCACAAAATTCTAAAATGCAAATGGAGGTTGATGATAGTGCGAGGATGGGGAGGGGAGTGAATATAGCTGCCAGGTGGAAGCCTCCTTTGACAGGAAAGCTAAAGCTAAATACATATGGGGCGTATGGCGTGGCGAGGGCTAATGTGGGTGCCTTATTCCGGAACTCTGAGGGCCAAATTGTGGCTACAACAGTTGGACGAGTCAGTGATGGTACAGGACCTGAGCACTTAGAACCGTAACTATTGCGAGGGGTTTGGAGCTAGGAAAGGAGCTTAAGGTGGAAGGTTTTTTGGTGRAGGCTGACTGCATGCAGTGAGGAAGTTATTGGCAGAGAGGGCTGATTTCTCTCCTTTCGGAGCAATAATGGATGGTGTTAAGCTCCTTGTGCAAGAGCTCAATTGTTCTAATTTTAGTGATGCTCCTAGGGCCACAAATAATCTAGCTTATCTTCTAGCCAAATTAGGATGCAGTTTAGAGGTTGACTTAACCTAGAGAAAGAATGCTCCTGCTCCTGTAATTGAACCCACCATGGCTGACATTATTGAAAAAATGAATATCAGTTTGTTTTCGAAAAAAAGAAATAGGGATACAGAAGGAAAGGACATTCATTAACTCCGTCTTTGTTTCATTGTAGCACGTGTTTGAAATTAATTGGTTTGATTGTAACTTTATTTTTATTTTATTTATATAAAGTGAATTTCAAAATGATAAAGGTTCTCAATTTTCAAACTTTTGAACTAAGGATTGGTATTTATAAAAAATTCTCGGGGCTTTTGGTTGGGCGTAATGAAACTAGGTAATGAGAATGAAAGACAATGATTCTCATTGATGGTGGTTGGGGGTAATTTAAATGAAAATAACTCCCCCTTAAAACTCAGGAATCAAAATTTGAAATTTTTTAATAAAAAAAGACAATCTATTCTCACAAGGTTGAATTTAATATTTAATTTTAAAAAAATAGAGAAATTAATTTTTTAAAGTGAAAGTTGAATTTAATTTAAGTTTTTTAAAAAACTAAAAATTATTTGTAATATTTTTTTAATACATTAATAGATAGAGGTGAAATTAGAATTTTGATTGATTCTCATTACTAATGTTAACTTGAACCTAACACTATCAATCACGATGATGTCCATTCCAGGATTTGAACCAAATGGTACCAAATATAATCATGTTTTCCATTGTAATTGAGCCCTTAATCTAACCCATTATAATTTCGATTGACAAATTTGAACCAAATGCCCCCTCAATTTAAATCTTTAATCATCCACTTAAGTGTCAAATTAAGAATGTCAAAAATTAAGGGTGCATATGAAAAAAAAAAAAAAAAAAAAGGAAAGAGTTCTGGGGATAAAATAACAAAATCACTAGATGAAACATTTAAATGAAAACTTATCAAAATTCAAGGACAAAGTGGTAATTTTGTATCCAAAAAGAAAACCATATTCTATTTACATCTTCTTCCCCTCCAAATTCTAACCTACCAACCGTTGCTGCCATCGAAAATTAAAATCCATTGCATTTTCCCTAATTTGAACCTCTAAAAAAGGATTTGATCAATTAAAACAACTAGTAAAAGAAAACTAAATCTAAATGATTCCAAAGAATTCAATGTGATAAAAACAGAGTTGGTTAGGGTATTGATCCAACTTATTCTAACAACCTAAAATGATCCCAAAATCTATTGTCACAATTCCCAAATTAATAGTTTGTTAACTGTAGAATTCTCTTAATTAGGTTTCACCTAATCCCTTGATATAAATCCTTAATCTTGATTAACTAAAACCATATTCCTATGCGAATTAGATTCATCATAATTGCATTATCAACTTATGAGATTCCTCAATTTCACTAACCACAGTCACCTATTTTTGAGAACCATCTAAGAGAAATCAATTACATCCCTACTCGATTTGATAATATGAGTTATTGTTGATAACTCAATAGGGGTTAAGGTCCTTAATGTTTATTTTGATAATGACATGTGCTTATAATGTTATTAATTTGTATTATTGATCTTATAGGTTTTGGTAAACCATGGAACAATGCATCCTATGATTAACTGCCCCCAAGCTTCAAGGACACATATTTTGAAGGAATTGATAACAAAGGAGAAGATTTGCACGAATCTTTGTAAAACATAACATCTAAACACAGTATTTTAGGACTCTTGGGAGAAAATTAAAGAAAAAGGAAAATTTGGGCGACTTTTGTGTGGCAAAGAAATAGAGACGCACTTAAGATAGCATAAGCATGGGAGTCAAGAAGATAGACGATTTGAAGAAAATTGGAGTTCACGTACACTACCATATGGGAGTACAAGCTGTGTGGATTTTTGGCTGCTGAACCAAATCTTGATAATTCTTTTGAAGATCTTTATCTTGGGAGGATTTTGGATCTATATCCCTTATAATCAGTATTTTGGTATTTAAAATATTAGTTTCCTTATCATTTTAGTAGATTAGATATTTTGGTTAAGTAGATGAGATATTTTAGGATTTCTTGTGGTTTTCTATTCCTTAATGTAATGGAACTAAAAAAAATGCAAGAAATTCATAGTCTTCATTCCAGAAAAAACTTTATTTTTCCATTGTAGATTCTTACTACGGCCCATCAGAACTGAAATATGTCAGGAAGAAGCCTTTGTTAGGTATGTCATCATTTACACAAAAGGCAGAACACTTCAAGGACATTGATCTACTATTTACTTTCCCAAGGGAGGGTTCAAAGGGAAATACCTACCCATGCTATGCAGGATTCAGATTTTGCCCTTTACTACCAAATCTTCTGTGTCTCGATCAATCCCATTCATGTGGGGGATTGTTAGAAAATAAAGCAGTGAGTAAGAGTTGAAGTTGGACAGTTTTTTTCAGCTTTAAAGCTAGTACATTGAATCTCGCAACAGTTTCAGAATGGATCCAATCCTCTAGAAGGAAAATTATAGAATTTAGTGTAGTAGAAATTGCAGGAGTTCAGAAATTTCAGCAGCCAATAAAACTGTAGAATTACAGAGTTTACTGCATAGAAATTTCAGGAAAAAATGCATTGAAGCTGGCGGTTTTCAGAAAATGTAACAAAAGAAATTACACTGCAGAAAACTGCAATTTCTGGATTAAATTCCAGCTGCATTTTCAGCAGTTTTCTGCAGTAATTTGCACCTATATATCCAACATTCAAGTGGGAATTTTCTGCAATTTTCCTGCTGGCCTGAAGCTTATAAAAGGGAACATTTCTAGCAATCTCAACACAGATTTTTCCAGCTTTTCCTAAAAGATCTAGCCACAAATTTCTAACAATTCTATGAGATTTTCAAGCAACTTCAAAGAGTTTTAGTTCAGCTTTTGCATAATATTTTAGCAGAAAAATATCCTCTATTTACCTCTTGTTCTGGCTCCTCTCTAGTTCATTCTAAAACTGTGGTCAAGTAGAGTTGTCTACCCTCAGTCACTTGGTGGTTAGCTTAGGCAGTATTTCAAGTTCGTCTATAGTAACTCCACGGTGTTCTGGGAAACAGGCATCTTATTACATATGGTAGGGGACGAATTTGTTTAAGGAAACTGAATTTTCACATGCCTTGGTAATTGGAATTTATAATAAACTTTATATCTTCTTATATTCCTTTCTTTTAATTTTGAATTCTGTTTATAATTGATTATGAATCCTAACTAGATTTTGTATTATTGGACTAACATCTAGTTCATCCACTGAGAACATGTCTTAAGAAAGGAGACTAGGGCTTTCATAGAAGGTGCAGAAATACTAGAACTGAATGCAGAAAGTATGGAAAAACACATGCCATCTTTATACTAGCTCTAAGTAGTTTATTTCTTTAGAACTATTTAATTTTTTTCCTTATTTTGGTTTTGTGTGCATGCCTAGTTCATCAGTTTTTCTCCTTGATCATCAATATGAACTCCTCAACGGCAGGTGACTCGCAATAATTTGGATTTGGACAAGGCACATGTTAAAAAGGGTGAATGAGGTAAGTATATCTTCTCTTGAGCATCAAATATATATCTGACCTAGCTTCTATATTCAATAATGGGCTCTAGGAAACATGCAACAAGTGGAAGCTTGTAGAATGTTTTCAAACATTGGTCACCCTATTAAACATTACCCTATACTTCGAGATAATCGCTATGGGTATGTCGAGGCGAATGGAGGATTTTTCTAAGCCCATCAAGGTGGGAGTATAATCCTTATGCAGATCCCTATAGGATGGAGACATTATCCTAATTTTCATTATGGAGCACAACCACCAATCTTCCAACATTCTCAAACTTGGCAACCCATTCCACCACAATAGACCCTCTCCAAATCCAGAGCTACATATGCCTCTTGAAAAAATTGCTCAGAGAGTTTGGCTAATAGTGCTTACTTGATGAAATAGAAAAATGAAAAGAATTACCAAGAAAATCAATGGTTGCAATAAGAGACGAGAGTAATTATGCACAATGCACCAATCATTGTAAGTAAGCTTGAAGAAAATTAAGGGAAGTTGCCTTCTCAAGTTGACATAGACTCAAGAGAAAATGTGAGTGTCATGACCCTAGGGATTGAAAAGAAGGTGCAAGATTCTTCGTCTAAGGATTAAGCACACAAGGGAAATAATGAGTTAGATTCTAAATCAAGTGAACTTCTCCTAAGCAGGTAAGTAAAGAGTTATAAATCTTAAAATAGTAATTTTACCACATTTTCATAACAGGTTGGCACAACTAGAAAAGGAAAAGGAAAAGAAGGAAATAGTTGCTCTCCAATCACAAATTGATCATACCAAAACACTTTATGGTGAACAACCAAACGCACTAGCGCTAATCCTCGTTTATCATCTCGATTGATCGAATTCCAGAAAGAAGAAGAGGAAGGAAGTTTTTGAGACTTTCCATAGGGTTATAGGTAAATGTCCCTTTACTTTATTCAATTAATGAAATATTTCACTAAGCTAAGTTTTTTAAGAAGTGTTGTACATTGCCATGAAAAATCTAATAAGGTAATAAACTGATAAGTGTAGGGGAGAACGTTTCAACTATCCTTCAAAAGCAACTGCTGCCTAAATGAAAGGACCCGATATAGTTACTATCCATTGCAAACTAGGTAATGCTAGAATTGAGGAAACGTCATCAGATCTTGGAGATCCAATGAGTGTTATGCCTATTTCTACTAATTCACCTTTGAAAGATTGTTTATTAAAGGAAATAGGTGCAATTATTCAACTTGATATATATTATATGATGATACACTGACTATAGAATTTAATGATGAAATTATTAATACAATATTTATAATTCCATGAAATATCTTAACAATGTAACTTCTATTTCTATGAATGTGAGAGCAGAAATTTTTCATATTGATAGTAATGATAAAATGAAAATTTCTCTCAGTCAAATTTTACTATTAAGGGGTTGGATGAATTTCTGAAGATTGACCCTGGTAAATTGCATTCTAGATGGATATGACCTTCTTCTGTTACTAACATGTTTCTCATTTTGTAGTTAAGATTCACAGTTTGGACTTTGGTCAATCTTTAATATTAATGGTCATAAACTTAAACATTTTATTGAACATGTGGATGTCTAGGATCGAGACACTTGGCTCAACTAACATCAATTAATTTGAATATGAAGATTTTTTAGCCAAAGATGTTAAAGAAAGGCGTTTGCTGGGAGGCTACCCAACAAATTTTAATATTTTCAATTTCTTGCTTATTTTCTTTCTCTTCGAGAAATCGTTTGCTAAGATTCTTTTAGGTAAAACTTYGTAGGTATAATTCTTCAATTCAAAAGCTTGTTCCAAACTYGACCCAAAATACCACATGCTCATATAGAATTCTCARAGCAAATCCTTAGACTTCTTATATGCATATGGAATTTTTTTCARAAGTAGCAATGACCAGTCRCAAGCTATCCATAAGCGCAATCAAAATTGTATATGCCCATATGGGAAACTTGGGGGAAAATTCTGATCATTTTCCTAAATAACTTTCTTTTAGAAAAAGGATATTCTTCTTTTTATTCCTCTCTTTTATTTTCAAAAAGAAAAAAATTTTAAAAATTTAAAGTTCTTTTAAACAAAATTTTTTCTTTGTTTTTTTTCTTTTCCTTTTTCTGTCTTCCCTATTTTCTCATTCCTTTCTTTTTTTTACCTTCCCTTTTTTACTTTCCCTTTTTTTAACCATTCTTCATTTTTCTCCTTTTCGCCTTTACCCTAATCCCCCTTTTCTCTTTTATTTCACCTTACCCTGCCATCTTTTTCTTTCTTTTATTATAGTTATCACCAACTGCCACTCATCCTACACTGTCCACAGTTTGACTATCATCTTCTAATCCCTTCATGACATTTCTTAAGCATATGCACGAGCACCAGAGGATTTTCATTACAGTGTATATATCATATTGATAATTATATAGTTTCATTATGGATTTTGATAATGACTTGTACTCATATTGAGTATGAATGTTTCAAGCCTAATAGACTTCAATCTCTCAATGGACTCAAAGTAGAGTTGTTCAATTTGCTCAAAAAAGATCTAGTTGTATCTATAGGATTTTTTTTCTAAGTGCATATGTTACTTTGCTTATCTATAACTGTACTTAGGTTTAGATTTGATTTCCATGATATAGCCTTTTGATCCTTACACAAAAATATTTTTCAAATATTTTTAAATGATTTCTTTATAGGAAAATATAGGTGTTTGACTTACAACAGTATTTAGGGCTTTAGAAATTCCGATGGAAATGAATTCAAAGAGTTCATACACTTCAGACTCTTGACCTTGCTACTTCGTACGTCTTAAGTACAGAAATTGTAAGTCTAAAGTCCTTCAATAAAGGTTCGGACGAGACATAGCTTCTATTTGACCATTCGAAGGTCTCAAGCACTTCGTCCAAACTTAGTTTGGACTCAAGGCTTGTACTTGCCTTGGTCGTCCGAAGATGGTTAATATCAAGTTCGAATACTTTCTAGTGAGGCCTCGGATAATGTCTTATTTGACATTAGATGTTTGAAGGCCTCCTAATAAATCTTTCAAAGGACAATTCAGATGCACTCTTTGGACATTCGAATATTCCTAAAAATGAGTCTAATATCCCTCTAATGGATGTTTAGATGTTGGTTCGGACGCTTCCTTTTGGTTTAGATGTCTGAACTAGACGTGATTTTCAAAAAAAGAAAAAAAAGAAAAGGTCTTGTTTATGATTGTTAATAAAAGGGAGTATTTTAAGGACTTTGGGACTTTTCAAAAATCAACAACTCTTGTGATTTACAGTGAAACTTCTTGAGAGAACATCTTGAAAGGCATACTTTGTTATTTCATTCCAAAAGTGCAAGGAATCTCTGAGCAAATCTTTATGAAATCAAATCTTATTTCTTATGCTCACTTTCAAGAGTAAAAAAGTGTAACAAAACTTTATATCCTTTTGAGAAAAGATTCCAAAGTTGTCTAGGATTTAAAAATTTTGCTGAAAGGTGAACCTTGAGAAAGTTAGGGTTATTGTGTATAAATCCCATTCGTGGGTGAACCCTTTATATATTGTGTAAAATTCTTTGTAACATTTTGAAAATCCTAAGGGTGTGACCCTAGATAGTGGATATAGATTTGAAGAAAAATCGAACCACTATAAATCTTGTGTCTCTTGTGCTTACCTTCCTTTTTGATTTACTTTTATTGTTTTGCTTAGTTGCTGTTTTTATTTCTCATAAATACACTTAAYGTTATTGCATCTATTAAGTGTTTAATATTTTTGCTCAAAAGGTGAAATCTTAGTATTTATACAAAAAGTTATTAAAATTCAATTCACCTCCCCACTTTGAGTACATATCAACCATCTTGGCCAACTAGAGGATGTTGTCTATTCCTACCTTCAGCAGGGCAAATTCCGCATCTCATCCTCTCATCCTTCACCATAGGGTAATATCTCCCTTAATTTCCCTTTTTCTTGTGTTTTTCTTGTTTGTGTTTAGATTATGTTTTTATGTTTGAATTTGATTGGTGTGCATTTCCTCTCTTTTGTGATTCATTGGGGACAATATTCATTTAGGTGTGAGGGAGAGTATTTTGTGTTTTACTTCTAATATTAGTGCTAGTTGTTTCTTTTGATTTGGAAAATTTGAAAATAAAAAGATTTTTGCTTTCTTTTTCTATGTTTTTGCATATGTTTAGATTTAGGTTGTGTTGGAATCTGAAAACATTCACATGTATATTACTTGTTAAGCTGAAATACTTAAAACAATAGATGTACAAGTAGTGCTTTGAGTATGAGCGGTTGTTATTTCCCCTAATAAGTACTTTGAATAGAAACATGTGAGGATAAACCAAGAAGCCCACTTAAAGTGAGGTTTGAGCCCAAAAAAATAAATAAATAAAAGAACTCCATTCAATGTACTCAATTATATATCTTTGTGAGTGATTGTTGACATAGGATTATTCTAGAATTTGCAATTTTATTCGTGTCAAGACCACATCAGTGAAGTCCATACACCAAGCGATTAAGGCACTTGCCATTAACCTCTCTTGGCCTTCAAAATATCCAACCATGATAATACCTTCCCCTAGTTGATGCCTTGAGCCTTCTAACCCTTTCTCTGATTAAACCACACAACTTTTAACCTTTAACCTTTTCTTTTAAATCCATTTTTACAACTTAATGTCAAAGAAATTCACAAGTTGTTGATTGGTGATTGATCTACTTGCTAGAAAAAATGTGATTTTTTAGACATATTCTCAATTTTGTCAATAAGGAATGTTGTAAGGCCCGATTGATTAAAACGTGATTTTGATAGATATATTGTCAATTCTCTTTATAAGGAATGTTGTAAGATTATGTCTTACTGTTCGAAAAATAAGAAAAGAAAAAGAAAAGAGAGAAGCA
Organism: Rhazya stricta; assembly: GCA_001752375.1. Classification (NCBI taxonomy): domain Eukaryota; kingdom Viridiplantae; phylum Streptophyta; class Magnoliopsida; order Gentianales; family Apocynaceae; genus Rhazya; species Rhazya stricta. Next base: position 4,169,058 of record MEJB01000094.1, read on the forward strand.
TGAGAAAAAGAAGCAATGTTTAAGAAAAGCAGTAATAATCAGTTGAAAATTTGAGCTACTTGGATACATTTCTCATGAAGATCAAAGGGTCATTGTTTGAGAGGGTAGCTATCAAATGTTCTGACAAAAGAGCTACAAGTTTAATTCATTTGATTGATTTTTCATTTCCATTGAAACTTTAATCCTTTCATATCCTTCTTTTGTTCTTCCCTTTTACCCTAATCCATTACAACTAATAAGGACCTCTTTATTGGTATGTGGATTTCACAAGTTAGTGCTATAGTATTTGCAAGCTTATGATAGTGTTCAGTGGCGGAGCTACGTTAGGGAAGCGGGGCCTTGGGCTCCCAAAAACTTTCAAATTTATTTTTTAATACTTGTAAGAAATTTAAAATTTAACCCCTAAAATTAAAAACATATAATTTGACCGCCCAAAGATTTTCTTGGCCCCCTAACAAGAAATTCCTGACTCCACCACCAATAATGTCATTTTTTTGTTAACTTGAATGATTATAACCCTTGCATATTTTGAGTGTTTGAGTGAACTCATCTTATGAGATATGATTGAAACTTGTGCGTTTTAATTTTGAAGTAATTGTTAAGGGAATATAACACTTTGGTACAAGATGCTATGAACTATTTATGATTTATATTGAATTTTGGCTTGCTTATGATATACATTGATTGAGGAAGTTTGATACTAGTAGGTTTTGTTTGTTTTAAGTTTTTGTTGAGTCTTGTGTTCGGAATGCTTGAGGAGAAGCATCATCTAAATGTGTGATAGAGTCGATTATTGATAAATGAGATATATATTTGATGAAAATTTGAATAAATATTACACTAATCTTGAGATTTTGATGATATTTTGTTATTTTAGGACTTTTCAAAGGAAATTAAAAAAAGGAAAATTAGGAAACATTCCGAGTGACAAAGAAACAGAGATGCACATAAGTATGAACCACTCAAAGGAAGCAGCATGGACCACTCAAAGGAAGCAGGGGAGCAAAAACATTAGCATGTTTGAAGAAAAATGAAGCACACGAGCACTACCATATTGACATAGAGGATGTGCAGATTTTTTGTAGTTGAACCAAATCTTTGGAAGATCTCCTTGCTGAGAAGATTTTAGGGATTTATGTCCCTTGCTATCATTATTTTATGATTTAAAATATTAGTTTCCTTAACTTATTAGTATATTAGATATTTAATTAAGTAATTGAGATAGTTTAGGATTTTTTGTGGTTTCCTAATTCATTTGTAAACAATGTGGATATCATTTGAAAATGAGTAGTTTAGATAGAATAGAACTTGCTATCGATCCAGGTACTTGACATCCTATAGACGAAGACATGGTCTCTCTAGATCCCATTGATTTTCATTTGGAGGAGGAACCTTATGAGGATCGTGTTGATTCTTATCAAAGAAAGAGAGGATTAACCGAGGCTATTTAAACGGGTATAGGCCAACTAAACAGCATTCCCGTAGTAGTTGGGGTTATGAATTTTTAGTTTATGGGAGGTAGTATGGGATCCGTAGTCGAAGAAAAATGACCGTTTGATTGAGTATGCTACAATAACCTTCTACCTCTTATTATTGTGTGTTGCTTCACGGGGCGCGTATGCAAGAAGTAAGCTTGAGCTTGATGCAAATGACTAAAATATCGTCTGCTTTATATGATTATCAATTCAAAAAATTTATTTTATGTAGCAATCCATACATCTCCCACTGCTAGCAGGGTGATGGCTAGTGTTGCTACGTCGGGTGATATCATTATTAAAAAAATAATTGAACAAACATTGAATAAAATCGTACCTAAGGTTTACAAGCGGCTGAATATTTATTCCAGAAGTGATTATTCAATCTAATCGTACAGCATAATCTTTCACAAGCTGAATGAGTTATTTAAGCTCCACGCTTTCTTTCTTTTGAACAAAAATTCAATCAAAAGAAACCAAATAAAGCACTAAGTTCAATTATTTGTAGCAAACTAGTAGTTTATTCAGAATTAAAGGAAATAGTAATTTTCTTTGGTGACATAAGATCTAATTGTAGAAAGAATCAAAAGCTCCGAATAACCCTTTTTATCTATATTTCTGATTACTAATTAAGAAGTCTTTATTAATAAATCTTCCTAGTGAATTCTTCCTTTTCATGAAATTAGGCAAAGAAAATAAATTTCTTCTTCTCATCCTACATATTTAATTCGAATATAAAAAATATAAAGTTTTATATTTTTCTCTATTTTTCGAAAATCCTGCTTAGCTAAAAAAGACCTTCGGGTTCGGATTCTAACAAATCTTTCAAAGACTGTAAGAAACTCTTTTGTTAGTAAAAAGAATAGAAGACAACAAGAAAATAAAGTTGACTATCATACAGATCTTTCATGTAGAACGATGAATAAGTTCATTTATTTAGCTCTACATTCCTTGCACTTTTTCTATGTGCTCACTTAGATATAGATATATAAATACTTAAGATTTGTGCTAAGAATTGAATTAATAAATAAAGTAATAATGAAAATTATTAATTATAATTATTATAATATATTTTTATATATAAATTAATAAAATTAATTATAACAATAATCGGTACAAACAATAAATCAAGGCACCCATTCTATGACAACTTTCAACCTTCCCTCTATTTTATATCCATTTAGTGAAATATGATACAACATATAATTTCTATCGAACATAATATAAAGTAAAGGACTCTTATACCTGCGGAAACATAATATATGTATAAATGAATTCTAAATTATTTTCAAATCGACCAGGATCGCTGGATGGCTGAAATAAAAAGTCCCTAGATTTATAATGGAGCCTAGAAAAAATATGTAATTTATGCTAGGCCTTTATCCTTTTTTTAGGTTCATTAGGATTCTTATTGSTTGGAACTTCCAGTTATCTTGGTAGAAATTTGATATGATTTTTTCCGTCTCAGCAAATCATTTTTTCCAATAAGGCATCGTGATGTCTTTCTATGAAATCGCGGGTCTCTTTACTAGTTCCTATTTGTGGTGCACAATTTTCTGGAATTTAGGCAATGGTTATGATCGATTTGATAGGAAAGGCATAGTGTGCATTTTTCATTGGTGATTTCCTGAAGAAAATCGTCGCATATTCCTCCAATTTCTTATAAAAGATATTTAGTCCATTAGAATAGAAGTTAAAGAGGGTAATTATGCCCACCATGTCCTTTATATGGACATCTGAGGCTAGGGGGCCATTCCCTTAGCCCGTGCTGATGAAAATTTGACTCCATGAGAAATTGAACAAAAAGCTGCTAACTTGGCTTATTACTTGCGGGTACCAATTGAAGTATTTTGGAAAAAAAAAAATGCTTTGAAGGAAAAATGCAAGAATCCTATTTTTTCTATAACTATAACATAATTCAAGTGAAGTTTCATCATTTCATGAGAAGGGTTGTTTTGAGCCAAAAGCAGGCAGAACAACCATAAAACAAATATTTTCTTTTTTTTTGGTCAATCGGCATTTCATTTTCTCCTTTCTTTTGTGTCCCTTAATGACCAACACAAAAAATAACAAAATGACAACTAGCCAATTTCTGTCTTATTTTGCTACTTTGAATATTGCAATATCTTTGCCTTAATTATTTTATTGTTCATTATGGGCAATCAGTAATTTTTTTTTTTTTGAAATACTGAATATTGTGATAGAAAAGGGATTCTTTCATCTCAAAATTTGACTAATATTCATTACTTTYCATTACTTAAAGTGGTTCTTCCAATCGTTCATCRAAAGGAGACAGTTGTTTCAACTTTACCCAATTGAGATATCGACAAACAATATTTTTTTAGTACTTCTTCATTCGAAATGGAATGAAATAGATTATTAGTCGATTTCTCTAGTCTTTCGAGATTCAAAGACTAACCACAAAATCACAAATAAAATAGATTCGTAGGTTCCATACCTTGTWTTAGAACTCATGTGTGAAAGAAACATTCGATCGCATAGAGTCGACRAATGAGGTGGGTTGATTAACAATTCATGGATGAAAGAAATGGCAAAAAGGAAAGCATTCACTCCTCTTGTATCTATAGTATTTTTGCCTTGTGTCTATCTCTCTCATTTAAAAAAAAAATATATCCTGGAATCTTGGGTTACTAATTGGTGGAATGTTAGGCAATTCAAAATTTTTTTKAATGATATTCAAGAAAGGGGTATTCAAGAAAAATTTATAGAATTAGAGGAATTCCTCATTTTGGACGAAATAATCGAAGAATACTTGGAGAGACGTCTATATAAGGTTCGTATAGGAATCCAAAAAGAAACGATCCAATTAATCAAGACACATAACAAGGATCTTATCCATATGATTTTTCACTTCTCAATAAATATAATACGTTTTGTTATTCTAAGCGGTTATTCTATTTTGAATAATGAAGAACTTGTTATTCTTTAACTCTTGGGCCCATGAATTACTATATAACCTAAATGATTTAGTCAAAGTTTTTTCTATTCTTTTATTAACCAATTTATGTATTGAATTCCATTCACCCCATGGTTGGGATTAATATGGCTCTGTCTACAAAGATTTTGAATTTGTTCAAAATGATCAAATTATATCGGATCTTGTTTCCACTTTTCCAATCATTCTTGATACATTTTTTAAATATTGGATTTTTCATTATTTAAATCATATATCTCTGTCACTTATAGTTATTTATCATTCAATGAATGACAGATGAAAGATCCACTCATATTAATCTAATCCAATTAGAAGGTTTGTTACTTTGTAGTTGTACATAAACAACATAAACAAAACGTTGAAAATTTATGCTTTCTCTTTTTACCCATCTATGGGATTCATCCTATATTATTCCTGTAAAAGAGCATTCTAGTAAAATTATTATTATTACAATAACTAACAGCATCGTGGAAAGGGAACTATACTAGCGACTTACCCCACCTATTGTAGAAAATTTGGGATCAACAATTGGACCATGGAAACTAGAAATACTTTTTCTTAAATAAAGGAACAGATTACTCGATCTATTTTCGCATCACTCATGATATATATCACAACTTGGACGGCCATTTCAAATGCATATCCCATTCTCGCACGGCAAGGTTATGAAAATCCACCAGAAGCGACCAGGAGTATTTTATGTGTCAATTGTCATTTAGCTAATAAGCCCATGGATATTGAGGTACCGCAAGCGAGACTTCTCGATACTGTATTTGAATTAATTGTTCGAATTCCTTATGATATACTGTATTGAGGTTTAAATGTTAGGATTGTTCTTATTTTACCGGAAGGTTTTGAATTGGCTCCCCCATATTTCTCTCGAGATGAAAGAAAAGACAGGCAATTTATCTTTTAAGAGCTATTACCCTAATAAACAAAATATTCTTTTGATAGGCCCTATCGCCAATCAGAAATATAGTGAAATCATCTTTCCTATCCTTTCCCCCGACCCCGCTACTAAGAAAAATGTTCACTTCTTAAAATATTCTATATACGTAGGCAGGAACAGGAAAAAGGCCAGATTTATCCTGACGGGAGCAACAGTAACAATACAGTTTATAAGGAAAAACAAAAACACGGGGAATTCATAATCTTCATTCTAGACAAAACTAAGGCCCATTTCTCTTTGTTGTTTCTGTGTTGTTTTCTCTTTTTAATTTTTCAAAACACTAAAAATGCGTTCTCTTTCGTATTTTATAAAATGCATTCTCAAAAATAGAAACTTATTTTGTACTAAAAACTAAAAATAATCAAAATGTTATTTAAGTTATAAAATGCATTCTCAAAAATAGAAACTTATTTTGTACTAAAAACTAAAAATAATCAAAATGTTATTTAAGTGTTTTCAAGAAAAACACTCTCTCATATAACCAAAATGTGAAAAATGAGTTTATTTCTTTTAAGTAATTGTCTAAAAACTTCTAATTAATTAGATGACACTTAATTTTTGTTTTTATTTTTAATTTAAAAAAATTCTAATATTGACTAATTGTGCTTCAAAATTTAATTTACAAATAAGTTAATTAAAAATAATCAAAATATTTTTCTACCAAATTCTAAACAGAACTTGTGTTACAGTTTTTTATTTTTAAAAATAACAAACTGAACTTATTTTAACAAATTTGAAAATAGGCGTTCAAAATAAAAAATTAAAAATGTTTTTAAAAATAAAAATTCCAAACTAAGCTGCAAACATAATGCAGCCTTATTTTGCCATTGTAGACGTTTCGTATGTATTTGTTCTAAATTTTTTATTCCGGTTGAAGGACAAATCAAGCCTTGATTCGTATACAATTGCGTTGTCTAATTGCTTTCACTCTCCTAATTTATTATATGTATTTATTCATCCTCTATTTTTTTGAGAAGTTTAGACATTCGGTTTAATTGATAATTCGATACCATTATTTAATTAAATTATTTACTTTTACAACAATTTAAATTTACAAATATATAATTATTTGTTATAGTTAATTAAATAATAAATTGATAAACGAGAAGTCCAGTGCAATTCAGGCGCGTCAAGACATCATTCAAAATGAAGATCTCAGATAATATTTATGTGTGAAATCAAGACCAATGCTAACAAGATGAGACATGCGCGTCTAAGGTAATGGTGGGGGACTTTCATTGATCTAGAAATATGACTGGAATATCGCTTTGCCAACTTATTCTCTCCATGATATTGATGTTAGTGTGCAGAATGAGGGAAGCCCCAGGTTACTCGTGGGATTCTAGGGCCACCTAGACAACTCCTTATTTTTTAAAGGCTAAATCTTGTCTCGATAATTAAGTTAAAATTGAAAAATGATCGCAATAAAACTCTTATCCAGACTTCTCCCAATTATTTAACATTGACATTAAAAAAAATTCTACTAATCATGGGTGTCGAAAGCATGTGAATAACTGACTGAGGTAAGAGAGAGTTTAGAGGAGAAAGAATTATGGGGCTTTGATTTCCTATATCCTCAGAGGATGCATATGCAATTTAATTTTTTTACCCATTTTAATAACAAGCTTTCATTTCAGTAAAAACTTTAAAATTTTTCCTTATGGAATTAGAGAATCGGACTTGTATCAGTTAACAGAGGTTATGTTTAACCATCCATCATTCGGGAACGCCAACCCGGTATATGCCTTGCTCATTGAATTACAAAAGTGCATGGTCGAGATTTCTTTTGTGCTCTTTATAAATAGGGCGTACAGGCAATAAACCTCACGTGAGAAGATTGTCTTCCTTTTCCAATCATTTACCTGATATTTTTCCGTCTTCTGTTCTCCCTTCACTGCTCAAAATGGCTGGAGAATCGACCCAACTTGACCTTTCGGTCAAGGCTATTGGATGGGGTGCTAAAGATGCATCTGGGGAACTTCATGCCATCAAGTTCTCAAGAAGGTTTGTCTTTGGTCAAATTAACCATTGCACTAGCTATTTTGCTTGCAACTACCAAATTTTAAGAACCTCTAGAACCGAAGAATCATAGTCAGTAACTAGTTTTTCCGTGTAATTTATTTGGCATCTATGTTGAAGATTAACTTGGATATGAGATTCCTATTGTTTATTTCTGTTGCAGGACCCCTGGTGAGGGCGATGTGAAGATAAGAGTTTTATACTGTGGTGTCTGCAATTTTGACATGGAAATGGTCAGGAACAAATGGGGTTTCACGAGATATCCTTACGTATTTGGGTAAAGATTTGTCGATTCCAATCGTTATTGTACAAATCGTTGATGTGAAAGTACTCTTGTCGATCTCATATCGACCTTCACTTTCTATGACTGGTACAGACATGAGACCGCCGGAGAGGTTGTCGAAGTTGGCAGCAAGGTGCAGAAATTCAGGGTTGGTGACAAAGTGGCTGTTGGGTGCATGGTTGGGTCTTGCGGAAAATGTTACAATTGTGAAAATGGTATGGAAAATTACTGCCCAGAACCCAACATGGCTGATGGTTCTGTTTACCGTGAACAAGGAGAGCGTTCGTATGGTGGCTGTTCCAATGTCATGGTTGTTGATGAGAAATTCGTGCTCCGTTGGCCGGAAAATTTCCCTCAAGATACTGGCGTTCCTCTCCTTTGTGCTGGGGTTGTTGTTTATAGCCCATTGAAACATGTTGGACTCGACAAACCTGGAATGCACATTGGTGTTTTTGGCCTCGGAGGTCTTGGTTCTATAGCTGTCAAGTATATTAAGGCTTTTGGTGGTAAGGCAACTGTGATCAGCACATCAAGGCGTAAAGAGAAGGAAGCCATTGAAGAGCACGGTGCAGATGCATTTATTGTAAACAGTGATACTGAGCAATTGCAGGTAAAGAGTGAACCATTTCACAGTTATGACATTTAAGAGCCACGTGTTTATCAAATGTTTGATGATTTGCCGCAATGGTGAAGTAGCTCATATTTCCATCGGTATTTGATCTGAACAGGCTTTAGCAGGAACAATGGATGGTGTAGTTGACACTACCCCAGGTGGACGGACTCCTATGTCACTCATGCTCAATTTGCTAAAGTTTGATGGCACTGTTATACTTGTCGGTGCACCAGAAACGCTATTTGAGCTCCCAGTGCAACCTCTAATCCTTGGTAATTAGGCCTATGATTTTGTATGTTTCTGATTTTTATTGGATTTGCTAAGACATGGTAATTAACATAGACATCTGTGGTTGATGACAGGGAGGAGAAAGGTAATTGGGAGCTCCACTGGAGGTTTGAGGGAGTACCAAGAAATGCTTGATTTCTCAGCCAAACACAACATTCTATGTGATTCCGAGGTGATATCCATTGACTATCTCAGCACTGCCATGGAACGTATCAAGAATTTTGATGTTAAATATCGATTCGTAATTGACATTGGGAATACGGTCAAATATGACGAAGAATGAGACGAGTATTTGCCTATTTCTATTGGAATCCTACTTTTTTTTTTTTTTCCATTGTAAAACTCTAAGCTCTGCTATTCAGTATTATGGATATTGACATTGTCAGCAACCATTGGTGTCATTTTTATTATGTTATTATTACGATTAATAAGCTGATAAATTATTACTACAAAATCATCAATAATTCATGTCCTGATTCTTCTGTATGAAAATGACATGGTTTTCCATCACATGTCCATAGTTGATAATCCGTGTAAGACACTGACAATGTGCAGGCCCACCAACGGCTAGAAAGTCCATTAACTGCTCGGGCCCGGGGTCCTGTTATTTTTTTGAAGTTGTAGTTATTTAATATCTCTTCAAAAGGTGAATTTCGATTGTCCATATAGTTTCTGCAGCATTTATTCTRAAGACTATAGTAAAAATATGAATCGTATGATCAATTTCAACATTGTAACTGAGTTCGGTAACTGACTAATTTGAAAAGCGTTCATCGATTGGTTAATATTCAGATAGAGCATAACTCCTAGACCAAGATATTTATTATGATATATTTAATTTTTTGAAAATTAATAAAATTTCATTCAAAATAATATTTAAAATGAAAAATTCTTTTGAATATGACACCCAAAACTAATCGAATTGTAGTTCTAGTTAACAGCTATTTAATGATATTTAAAAAAGAAAAATATTAATTAGTAGTTCTATTTTTTAAAGAAAAATTATATCTAAATAAAAATTTAATCTGATGAAATACTCAATATCTAATAGAGAAAGTACAATTATAAAAGAAGAAAAAAGGTACAGTATACAAACATAAGTATGAATCTTCCAGTAAGCAAGTTTAAAGGTAAATATAATACTTTCTATTTTAAATGCATTATAAGGAAATAAATAAAAATAAATTGAAAATAAACCCTTTATGTTTTGGACCACAATAACCACCACTAATACTTGGGATCTATTGCAGCCATTGCCATTCATGGTGAGGGCTTGTCTAATAAGTTTGGAGAATTGCTTGTGCATTAGCATCTTATGAAGTTATAAATACGCAAATTTTGATCATAATTTAGGGAACCAACCTATTATATTTTGAAGAACACATTGAAATATTTAGATGAAAATTTTTAGGTGAAAAAAAAGACCAAACAATTGAAGATTAATCAAACTTATTGTGTCTACGTAATGTTTTTCTATCTCTGTTTTCAATTCCTTATTATTTTCATTCGGATCGTTATGAATTAAGTCTTTTATTCTAAAATCATGATGTAATCTTTTTGAATGTTATCTTATTAAATTATGCGTTTTTCATATTTGATATATGTTGTTATTGAAGCCTTATCATTGTTTTTAATTTTTGACTGTATAACTAGCCATCTTTCAATTATTTCAAACATTACTTTAGGAATTTAGAGATGACACTTTTGCAATTATGTCAAATAACTTGTATCGTGAATTAAATGTGAAATAGAGATATTTTTACATGATTTGTGTAATCTTTGTGAATCATAAGTTAAATGCATTTTTTTCGATTAAATTGAGAATAGAGATATAGCTTAATTACTTGAGGAATAGGTCGTTTATATCTTAAGAAAGTATATTCGATATTCATGGATCTGATTGATCAATGCTTGATATGATTATTTGGGAATGTTGATTAGATAACATAGTTAAAAAAATTGATGAATTCATGTGTCTTAAACTTTTTACCCATTGATTTTCTTCTAAATTGTTTTGTTTAATCATCTACGATTAATTAGGATTTTAGTTAATTCTCATCTCAATTGATTAGTTGGCTAACTAAAATTTAGGACTATAAGTAGATGGTAATCTGAATTTAATTCTCCATGAGTTCGATATTTTTTATATTATGCGATGCAATTTAAATATACTTATTAAACTTTCCCGTATCAATACGCGAATATGTCCTCCGAATTTTGCTATGAAGAATATTTATAAATTTTAAATAGCTAGTTTTGCTAGTAAAAACGAAAAATTGTCAGGACTACTCGTCGGTCCGTGGGCCATGTTCGATTTCAAACCGCCATGCTGGTGGGCCAAGAATTGTCGAATCTGATATAGGGCTTAACATGTTCAACCTTCTCTTTCCCAAATAACTAGAGGATAATTTATCTTGGGTAGGCAACATATTTCAACAAATTAGCAGAGAGCTTTTGAACGTTTCGTTTAAGTTTCTTCATACTAAGAAACCGGGCAATGTCGTGCCCCATATGCTACCAGAAAAGGGTAATTGCGCAATTTTTTATAATCAAAGTCTTACAATAATAGAAATGGGATTAAGTAAGGATGCATATATCACTGCAACGTGATAAACCTGCATGATGACATAAGTCTTTTCGGATATTTTCTTAGGATACCTCGATATAATTTTTATACATTTTTTAAAATATTCCTGACATAAGTCATATACCTTATCACTTTTCTTTACAAAATTTTCTTGTATCTCTCTAAATTTTTTTTTTTATCTTTTTTCCTAAAAGAAATTTAATTTTTAACTCAAATCAAAGCAGACATGAAGATAAAATTAGTTTATTATTATTATAATATTATTTTTTATTTTCTACTATTTTTTTCATTCAAACTTAATAAAAATTTAAATTTTTTTTTGAAAAAATAATGATTTTGGAGAATGGAGCGGGTGAGTTGGCTCTGCGCAACTTAAACGAAGGCGCCAACTAGGTTTTTTGCAGCTCTACGCAGCTTGAACATAGCTGCTTACTTACGGTTAGGGTTCTTCTTCAAAATTGTTCCTTCACATTTTATGTTCAATTCATTTCGTTATTAAGTTTTACTTTATTTGTATTATGTTAATAAAAAATGAAATTTAATATATTACTTTATTTTTATTCAAAAAAATGTATTGTTTTTATTATTCATTACATGCCTGTTTCTTATGAAAATTTTGAAATAATTAAAAAAGAAGACTAAATTTTAAATAGTTTTTAACTTCAAAAATTAATTATTTAATTTTAAACTTTAACTGCTATGATGATTTATAATATATGTAGTTAATATTCAAAATAATCGATAAATCTAATTAATATTTGAGAGAGAAGACGGGAAAAAGTGACAGAGAGATCAAATATATTAAAAAATACAAAATGAGTAGTGTTGAGAATTTAGGCATAATTAGGCGTGTTTCTTTTTAGGGGTAAAAAGGAAAGGGAAAACTTCCATATCCAATCCAAATTCCATTCGATAAATTAAATAGTCTACCTAGATAGAATATCATATCAGTTACGTGTATTACCATTTCTTCAATATTAAATCCAAACTCCTTTGGTTCACCAACTACCTGGACCACGTTTGTTCAAACAAATTCACTATTCTAATCTTTGTCGCTTTGGCCTTTGAATAATTTAGTATTAATGTAAACAATAATTAGCACAAATAACATTCTTATTCATAAAAGTAGAAACGCCTATAAGCAGTTTAATTTAATTTTTTTCAAAAGTATAATTTATTTTAAAAAACAACTATTATTTTAAACATCGGAGAAGAATCTTTATCATCCCATATTCTCATAATGAAAAAATAGATGCAGTTTGTGGACTTCTCCAATTGCTAGAATAGTGAGAAGTAACTCATTATTTGCATATTATGTGATCGGAATTCAAATAAAAAATTTTGATTTTTTTATAAAATATTAGAAACATTAAACATAAGAAATATTTTAAATTTTATTAAATTAATTCACAAATTTTTAAAAAACTTATGCTAAATATGTTCAAATTTATTTAATAAGGGGCTTATTCTTCTAAACTTAAAAACAGGTTACTTTAATATTTTTTTTCTTTATAACTTATTAATGAAAATGTTAAAATCACTTACTTTTAAACTTAAGAAAATATTTATATTTTTATATCTCTACTATGTTAAAATATGACAATTTGATGGAAATCTTTTTTGGATAATTTTGTCCCTTTATCTTATTAAAAAATTATCAATAATAATTTTATTTAATTTTTTAAATATTTTTATACTTCAATAAAATTAATATTAACTATTATTGATCTACTATCTCTTTTAAATAGACTTTTAGAATTCGATTGATTTTGGTGAATATATTTTTTTTCAAAAATACTTCTAAATGCAAACAATATAAGAAAATATGATAAAAATATTGTGTAATATACGTTATCACTTATCAATACTTTAGGTGTTACAAAAAGTTAATAATAAGAAGAATAATTTAATCTTTTACTCTATAAATTTAATAYATGTGAAACAATGTAAATGACAGATAAAAAGATGGGATGAAGTATTGGGAGCATTCTCTTGCAGATTGGACAAATGAATTAGTCATCAAGTGTCAAGGGGAATCGCCCGCCATCTTTGACTACCCTTTAAAAGATAAATTAAAAAATTAGTAAATAATTTCCAAGTTATTTTCTCCTTATTCGGTCGCTTGGATGTCCTTTTCCTCTTTCTTTCTCAGTTATTGACTTTATGACGAGGGCAAGCGCATGTAGCTATTAACATTTCATATTTTCTAATTCATTAAGTTTTTGTATTAAATAATTCATAAAACTATAAAATACCAATTAAGGACACAAAAATCTGTATCTGGCTCGGCACTTGGAGGGATCCCAAGCCCTTAAGAGGTATTTGATTTTAGGTCATGGAGTATACAAATTAAGGCTCTATTGCTTTATTTTTTTTGAGTCATTTTTTATTTTCAATTTCTTAAAACAAAACAAATTGTATTTTCTTTCCTATTCTCAAATCAAATAAAAAAAGACTGTACTAAAAATTAAAAATAATTAAAATGTTATTTGAAGTGTTTTTAAGCAAAATGTGAAAGATGATTTTTTATTTCTTTCTCTTTARTGGTTATTCTAAAAAACTTTTAATTWCCTAAATGACAAGTTGTATTGTATTTAACTTTATTTGAACATATTCTGATATTGACTAATAATATTTATAATTTTTCATTCACTATCATATTCATTAAAAATAATCAAAGTAATTTTCTGTCAAATTCTAAATAAAATGTGTTTTCCCATTTTATAGTTTTAGTAACAATATYAAGAAAATGACAAAACAAATGTGTTGTCAATAAATGTGAAAATAATCACTCAAAACATAAAATTAAAAATATTTTTTAAAATGAATGCTGAAAACCGAAAATGTTTGAAGACTAAAATTTGTGCTGAAGTCTAGTAATAAATAAATTTTTTAATTTTTATTTGTAATGTCTAAATCTAAATTTTGAATTCAATTAAATTGTTTCATAATCAACATAATTTTTTTGTTAATATTATCATTTTTACAAATTTTATCTTTTTTGTTTATTTCTTTATATTTGTAAATTATTTAAGTATATATGAGTAGTGCAATCCCTGAATGTAAATAATTAAATAAATAGCATTTAATATACATATAATCTGTAGTATTTGTATTATTATATAAATTTATTCATTCATAATTAGAAGAAATATTTTCATGTACGCCATACTCTGAAATAATATCTGAACAACAATTGCAGTCAAATAGATATTATTGAGCATATTAAGAACGATTAGTTCAGCCCGAGCTAGAGCCCGTGCTGAGTTCATAACAAGAATATGAGTAGACCTGTCTCAGGATCTGGCCCGGCCCAAATTGAACCCAACTCATAACTTCCCCGGTTATTTGACTACATACTCACCTTTCTTACCCTTTTTCTCTATTTTGTCTTTTCTTACCAAAAGAAATACATATATCATTATTTCCCTCTCACCAGAATCAGATCATATGTACCTGATAATATAATGGCAATTATTGAATGACCAAGAAATTGATTGAGTGGAAAAGACGAAAGAGATTAGAGATGTTTTACAGAGGGTGAATATGCTCAAAATCGAATTTTGTTATTTAAAAGGTTATGGTCAATTTAGTTGTGCTGTCAAATAGTTTAATTTCCATTTAAAATAAAGTTTTTAATAATTTTTAAAATTTCTTTTGCCATTAACCTTTTTTATTTTCAATAATATATTGGTGGACAAGGACGGCTGATGTTATCAAGAAAAGCATAATTAAAAGGCTTTACTAAATAGTATTAGGATTTTTTTTTAATATCATAGAATTAATGGTTCAATTATATTTTTCTTATTAGAAGAATTGTAAATTTCGAAAAATTCATATGTAGTGAATTTAATTCGTAAATGTATACGAGATATTCATCTCCTACTGGATGCTTCTTTCGTAATTATTTTATTCAAATAAATTTATGGAGAATTATAAAAGATTTTGAATTTGATTTACATTCAAATAAATTAAAAGGTTGGATCATAATTTTCTTATTAGATTAATAGTAAATTTAATAAAATTCTTTTTTTTTTTTTTTCCCTTTTTACTTATTTCTTTTTTATTTGTATTTGTTTATGAATTTTAATTCGTAAATGTATACGAGATATTCATCTCCTACTGGATGCTTCTTTCGTAATTATTTTATTAAAATAAATTTATGGAGAATTATAAAAGATTTTGAATTTGATTTACATTCAAATAAATTAAAAGGTTGGATCATAATTTTCTTATTAGATTAATAGTAAATTTAATAAAATTCTTTTTTTTTTTTTTCCTAACGAAGAATGGCAGAGGTCAAATGCAGATAAGCGTCAACAATGAGCTGCTAAGAGGCTGCTACGTATCACCACTTTGTGATTTAAATAGCTCTCTCCTGCACGCAACTCTGCGATAACTTTTTCATCCTCAACCATCTAGTTTCTTCCCTTTCGCGACTGCTCACAGAATGGCTGGAGAAGCAACCGAACTCAACCTCTCAGTCAAGGCTGTTGGCTGGGGTGCTAAAGATGCATCCGGGGAACTTCATGCGATCAAGTTCTGCAGAAGGTATGTTTTTGGTCTAATTTGCTTCAAGTTGCCAGATTTTGAGAACCTCTTGTGCTGAGGAGTTGTGTTTTGTATCTATTTTGAAGATCGACTTTGATTTTAGAATCCTATTCTTTCTTTGTGGTGCAGGGCCCCTGGTGATCGCGATGTCAAGATAAGAGTTCTATACTCTGGTGTCTGCAATTTTGATATGGAAATGGTTAGGAACAAATGGGGTTTCACTAGATATCCTTACGTATTTGGGTAAGATTCCTCGATTTCAATCCTCATTTTACAAATCGTTGATGTGAAAGTACTCTTGTTGATCTCATATTGACCTTCATTTTCTCTGCCTGGCATAGACATGAGACCGCGGGTGAGGTGGTAGAAGTTGGGAGTAAGGTGGAGAAATTCAAGGTTGGGGACAAAGTGGCTGTGGGGTGCATGGTTGGGTCTTGTGGAAAATGTTACAATTGTGAAAATGGTATGGAAAATTACTGCCCAGAGCCCAACATGGCTGATGGCTCTGTTTACCGTGAACAAGGAGAGCGTTCCTATGGTGGCTGTTCCAATGTCATGGTTGTTGATGAGAAATTCGTGCTCCGTTGGCCGGAAAATTTCCCCCAAGATACTGGCGTTCCTCTCCTCTGTGCTGGGGTTGTTGTTTATAGCCCATTGAAACATGTAGGACTCGACAAACCTGGAATGCACATTGGTGTTTTTGGCCTCGGAGGTCTTGGTTCTATAGCTGTCAAGTATATTAAGGCTTTTGGTGGTAAGGCAACTGTGATCAGTACATCGAGGCGTAAAGAGAAGGAAGCCATTGAAGAGCACGGTGCAGATGCCTTTGTTGTAAACAGTGATACTGAGCAATTGCAGGTAAAGAATGAATCTTCATAGTTTTGACATTTACAAGCTGTGAGTTTACTAACTGTTTGATGATTTGCTGCAATGGTGAAGTAGCTCATATTTTCATCGGTATTTGATCTGAACAGGCTTTAGCAGGAACAATGGATGGTGTAATTGACACTACTCCGGGTGGACGAACTCCTATGGCGCTCATGCTCAGTTTGCTAAAGTTTGACGGAACAGTGATACTTGTTGGTGCACCAGAAACACTATTTGAGCTCCCAGTGCAACCTCTAATTCTTGGTAGTTAGGCCTATCATTTTTTGTGTTTCTAATTTTCATTGGATTTGCTTAGACATGGTAATTAACATAACATCTGTGGTTGATGGCAGGAAGGAGAAAGGTAATCGGGAGCTCCACTGGAGGTCTGAGGGAGTACCAAGAGATGCTTGACTTTTCAGCCAAACACAACATTGTATGTGATACTGAGGTGATCTCAATTGACTATCTCAGCACTGCCATGGAGCGCATCAAGAATCTGGATGTCAAATACCGATTTGTGATTGACATTGGAAATACACTGAAATATGACGAAGAATGAGACAAGGTTTTGCTATTTTCCAAGATGACTTCTCCGAGGCTCTGTTTTTCCTTCCTTTTTCCTGAAATTTATTCTTAGTTGCAATAAGTTGTCTTTATTTTGGCAAGACTTAGATTTGGTATTGTGTTTGGAAAACGCTTTCAGGCAATATGCTACAAAAGGATCACTTCTTCCATGTTATTTTGTGAAGATGCTTATTATCTCAATACATATTTTGCCTAAAATCACTTCTTCCATCTTTGCTTACATTTGTGTGTGAGCTTGTTGAGAAGTAATTGAGGAATTCATTTATTGAACTGCTACAAGTTTCACCGCATTATTCATTTCATAAAGGATGGTGTGAAAGGCGAAAGCGTATTCTGTCTTCTTCACCACTCGACTTGTGAGCAGAACTGGTTGCGAAATTTGCTCTTCCCCATTTTGCCTTCTTCCCTGTTTGAAGATTGTGAAAGCATTGCTGGTGTAGTTAAAAATGTCTACTTGAACAATAACTAAGTTTATGCATTAATAAAAAAGAATGGCATCAGAGGATGCTTAGAAAGATATATAACGATGTTGTCCAAATGTATTGTGAAAGATATTTTTGGATGGTGAATCAAATACCTCCAAGCAAGTTTCAAATGTTAACGAGTACAAATGGAAATAATGATTTTGAAGAAGCTCATTCTTTATGGTAAATCACGTGCTAGATCACCGCCAGAAGCATTATTATAAAGTTAATGTTGATTATTTTGCCAATCATAGACTATATCTATGCTACTAGAGTGTTTCCGATATCAAATATCATTCTTAGTAAGACGTTTCATAGCCGTATTTAGATGGTCAAGGTTAACAAGTTCAATATCACAGCAACCTTGTGTTGCGCAGCAAAATCAAGCATTTCTTGCGTCTCCTTCAGCCCTCCAATGCTGCTTCCGGATACACTCTTTCTTCATGACCCCCACATTACGATTCAAAGTCAAAATCCGAATCAAAAGCTTCAAAGAGAAAGCATTCTAGTTAGATAATCACTTATCTTCCGAGAAGTAATGGAAAGACTGATAGTTCAAGGGGCTTCTCAGGTCCCTCGAGCATACCAAGTCTTGCCATTTGACTGGAGTAGATCAACTAAGGGCATGATATCATGAACTGCAGAAACTACATCTATGGTGCCATCCATGCTGTTCACTGCAGCCTATACAAAAAATGAAAAACACGTGCCAGTGGCATGCAATTGAAACCCAAAATTACCTTCATTTGATCAGGATCATGGCTAACCAAAATGAATCAGCGCAAGTCGTTTGATTGCTTCATGCTTCTTGCTAGGGGAGGTACTGATCACTATCACCTTCATCCCAAAAGCCTGGGCAAATTTTACTGCCACATGACCAAGTCCTCCGACCAACTATACCAACATGTAATCCTGGCTTACAAAGACAATATTACTCCATTGAGCTGTAAACTGTTATGCCTGCACAGAGCAAAGGGGCACAACTATCAAGGGGCATGTTTTTTCGGAATATGAATCACAAGGTGCTCATCTGCAACCATCTCATCTGAGTATCCTCCTAGTGTAGTCGTCCCATCGTGCTACTCGGTTACATATGTCAATGTCATTATCGGACAGTAGTTTTCAAGGTCATTGCAACAAGCTTTACAGGAGCCACATGAACCAACCAAGCACCCCACTCCAACGTTATCTACTACCTTGAATTTGGTTACCTTCGTTCCGACCTCTGTCACAACTACCACGATCTCGTGCCTGCACTAACCAAGAAGAATGTCATACGAGTAACCCAAAAAGTGAATTAATTCGGAGGCCAGATTAGCTTTTCACTTAAGATTTTATGGTTTTCTTACCCAGTAACAAGAGGATAAGAAGTCCATCCCCAGTCATTCTTGGCGAGGTGAAGATCCGAGTGACAAATCCCACAGTAGAGTATCTTAAATCTTACATTCTTTTCGCCAGTTGCCCCTGTAAAAATTTACCACTGATTAAGCAGGATAATTCTTCAAAGTAATCCATCATTTTTTTAGTGTCTATAAAAAAATCAGAACATCAGATGCATAAGAAAAAGGAGGGACTAGGAGGGTGCATAATTAGATTAAATGGGCAAACCTTCTTGAGAACACAAAGGGAGAAATAACACCAGATGAATCCTTAGCTGCCCAACCGAAGGTCTTTAGTGGATGCTCTTTTTCTGGTGCTTTTGCAGCCATATCTCCCTGGTCCTGTGATTTTTGTTAGGTTTGCAGCGTAGAAAGATCTCTTTGGTGAAAATGTGATGCAGTTGGAAGTTAGGATTAATGATAGTTTATATTAGTCGATTAGCGAACATGGACCCGATTCAGGCAATTGGGATCCTTCTCTACCACCCCCATGGCTCTCCTACTTTTGTGTTTTCCCTTTGAAACCTTTGATAATCTCTCTCCCCACCTCCTCTCTGAGTCTGTCGCCGACGCCGGACTTCCTTTCTCATGTTTACCGCCATATTAAAGTTCATTTTGCTGTCTAAGCATACTTTGATAAATCTCAAACAAAATAGAAGAGAGAGAAAGAGAGAAAAATCTGCATGTATGACACTTTATTTTTACGTTCAATTTTAATTTTAACATATTTTGATATTACCTAATAGTTAGTAGGTTCAATAAAAATAGTCGTGTCAAATTATAAGGCTGCATTCTATGTTCGTTTTGCATTTCAATTTTAAGTTTTTATTTTTAGAAACACTTTCTATTTTTTGTTTTTAAGAATTACTTTTTAATTTGCTAAATACGTTCGGCCTGTCATTTCTAAAAATTATTTTTAAAAATAAAAATTATTCTTTATCTTGACAATGTYTAACTTCTCACATAATTAGATTCCATGTTAATGGATAATAGTTGAAAAGATTAGAATTTTTATAAAATCAAGATAGTATTTATTATTATTTTTCTTATTTTTGCCCTTATCGCTAATTGTAATTCAATGAATAACTATCCTAATTTTCAATAGAAAGTGTTCATCAATAGTAATAGCATGAATAATTCTTATATTTTTAATGTAAAATTTTTCTTAGAAGTTTCGTTTGATGATCAAGAGAAATGGAATAGCCAAACAATGAGATTGAAATGTTCAAATTCATTTATTAAGTGTTGTAAAAGTGAATAATCAAAAGAAGAGTAACTTAGCTTATTTACGAAACTTTTAATACATGTGAAACAACCATAAACAACGTATATAAAAGAAAGAACGGAAGGAGTACTAAAGAGAAATAATCAAAATACATTTTTTCGCAGAGTGTTTTGCTTGAAACACTCATTTTTTAAATTTATTTTTAAAAATAAAAAATTAGAAAACATGTACGATTTGAATTTGACATAAAAGTGCTTTGACAATTTTAATTGGATCTATTTGTAAATTAATTTGAAATACTAATAATTAATATTAAAAATAAAAATAGATCCACTTATAAATTAAATTTTGCATTTTCGAAGTTTTCCATTTTCCAAAAATAGTTTTCTGAAAATGMTATACCGAAAATGTATTTGAAGTAAATTTGTAAACGGTCATTTAGACAGTAAAATTAAAAATATTTTTCGAAAATAAAAGTTAAAAWGCAAAATGCARTATCTATTAAATARCATTCATCAAACTCATTTAAAATCGTAAAAATGAAAAAAAGAAACTTTCAAATCCATAGTGTCATAGAGGGCGAGAGGGAGAGGTGTAAGATCATATCCTGATCCTAATCACATATTTTAATATATGAAGATCAAATTGGGTACTCATTATTGGGGACATTTTCACTAATGCAGCAATTATCGGACCCCCCACCCAACCCACATCATTATTCTTATACTAATAATTTTCCGGAGAAAGTAGTACTAACTTAAAAGTTGAGAGAATCTCGATTTCACGTGGGCCCTCGGCACTTGGTCATAAAGACAATTTTCTCGGAGAAATCTTAATATTATAAAAAAACGAATGGGGCATTAAATTAAGGAACAGATCTAGATCTATCCCAATTAAATATTGGTGTCAGGCCAGCCAAAGCTCTGAAAGGTGGGCAGCCGTGGCGGATGGATCCATAACGTCTGCTCGAGCATTTAAGACATTTTGCGTACTGAAATCATCCTCAGTTTCCGTCCCATGTTTAAAAATGTCTATCTTGGCAATTTTAGCCCTTTGAGCTCGTAATAATTAAAAATGTAATTTTTAAATATACGGGTATTTTAAAGAAATATATTAAGATATTACACATCACAGTCGAATACATGAGTGGTTGTTGAAAAGAGGTAATGTTTGATAGTAATATCTTGTATGACTTCCAATATTTGATGATATATTGCACTAAAAACAGAAAATATGCTGCCCCCAATTCCGAGCCACAACCGTCTAACCAAACAGAGAATTGACAAATGAATTGTCCGCCCTCCTCCTGCCTTGCACGTTTACAATGCACGAAATCCATGAGAAAAGACCGACGGACGGATTTTGATAAAAATTGAATATTGACGATTTATTTTGTAATCTTTTAATTAAATATTAAATTGGATAATATAATTTTTAACGTCCTAATATGTTAAATCATAATATTATTATTTAAAATCTATAGAAAGAATTAAGAAGCATTAAATATATTAAAATATTTTAAATTATATTATCAAATGAGTTTAATTCAATAAATTCTTAATTCGTTAAATTTTAAATGTTAAATTAAATTATTAAATAAAATCTTAATTAATTTTTTACTTAAAATATAAAATGTATTTTTGCCTTCATTCTTTATGTTTTCTCAATTCGAAACAATATTATCTCACATTACATTTTATTCCTTCTTCCCCTTTCTTTCCCTCCCGTCTCTATATGAGAAGTATGGACCGAAGATAGTTAAATTGAAGCCTTCAAAATTTAAAATGTACTTTTTGATGCACAATAAATAAATGGTAAGATTGTAAAATTAATCTCTTAAGAATCTTTTAAAGTAATAAAAAGTAAATAGGGATAATATTAATAATTTTTTTGACATATTTGAAACAACTTATACTATGAGAAAAAATTAATTTTTTTGGAAAAATTGGTGATTTATGCCATTGTAACTATATCAATTATTAATAAATGTACTTAATTTTTATTTCAATTATTTATATCTCTTAACATTTTACAAACGTTTATTTTTGTTCCATCATCACGTTAGACGTCTAATCCTATGAATCATTGCTCGTGTCTCTCTTAAAAGGTAAATCAGTAATTTTAGATTGATTTTTCCCTTAAAAAAAACCTAAAATCATCCACATTATCAAACTAGATCCTATGCACTTAATCGGAATGATTTGTTGGTTTTGTCAAGATGATATGTGTTTGTTTAAGGAAACTAGCTTAAAATGATTGATTTACACTTCAACTTAATGAAGATGTAAGAGYCACGTATAGTGAGTTATTGAAATTTATTGCCTAATACAGTGGTGGGCCAGAAATAAATGTACATAAATTTGTTAAGAGATATAAATACGTAAAATAGAGGTTAAAGGATATTAATAATTGACATAATTACATTGATATAAATCGTTAAATTTTTATTCTTTTAAAACGACTTAAATCATGAAAGGAATGTATTGGATTTTTCCTTTGATATTTTTTGGTCTTTATAAATACTAGTCTGGAATAACGTACGTTGTATATTATTTTGTATCACACTTTTTTGTATTATTTTATAAATTATGTTAATTAATATTTTAAATATGTAATTATATATTAAAAAATAAAAAAATATATTTCATCATTGGATCGATACAATGTAATCATTTATAAAATGAAATCGGTTCATCATATGTAATGTTTATTCATTYTAAAATTTCAATCAATCAATTCATTGAGTAAGTAATTCTTGGATAAACTAATACTAATAAAATAATAAGTACTAAGAGCTGTCTATATTCAATAAAGTTGATTTGAAAGATATAATGAATTAAAAATCATATTGAATATCGTTATTTTTATAATTATGAATTGCTTGTTTTTCAATGCAAAACATCATATCTATTTAATAATATTATTAATATTAATTTTATAAGTATGAAATATATTTGAAGAACACACTTGTTTTAGTCACCCTTCATATTTTAAATAATTAAATAATATTGTTATTGCAGTTTTTTAATTTTTAATTAATAGCATAAGAAAATAAGGTTATTCAAAAATAATTCTGAATAGATTTTGTAAGGAAAAGATCGTTCAAAATGATTCTCTCTACCTCCGATTGGCGCTCATTAATTTACAAAATGCCGCAGAATCTATGACAGAAAATTTGCGGGGCCCAGATTCCATTAGCCATCATCTGCCTTCCTTCATAATTCAATCAAATTCTTGCCTTATTGATTTTGTCTATATTAGAGTTCATAGTTACCTTGATGTTGAACTTTCAAAGAGTGGATTGCGAATTTTATCTAAAAAAATAAATATTATGCTTTCTTCGACTTATTAACAATAATTTTTAGATTTATAATAAAAGTTAAAAACTATTTCAATAAAAAAAGAAAAAGATAATTGATTTCTAAAATGGTTTTTAGCTTAAAAGAATAAAAATTAATTAACTTGGTGTTTTTTTAATAGTTAAAACAGAAAACATAACGCTGAGAGGACATATTCAATGAAAAACAGATTATAAAAATAATATTGTATTTTCTCATTTTAAAATAATTATTCATTTGATTATTATTTTTTATTATCATGTCATTTTAAAAATTCAAAAATATAATAAATATTTTTTTCCTATCGGATCTCGCGTTAATTATTTTATTATCTTWTAACTTATTTAAGTATAATCTTTAAGAGTTTTTAGTTTAATTATTGCAACTACAGGTACGATAAGGTTAAGTTTGAGGGCCCTTTCCTACCTAGGGCTGTTAGTATTAGACAACTGTCGGACGTTGACCTTTGTAGCCCAAAGGTCACCAAACAAAGTTGATAACAGTAAAAAATGGATTGGTTATTTTTCTTGTTTATTAGCACCAACAGGGCTAGAAAATAATGGGAATTCCACAGAAGACAAATTTCATTACGAAGTAAGTTCATTTCAATTTTCTCCCTCAACTAACAAACAAATTTTATTCTCAGAAGATGAAAATTAACTGTGAAAGTAGGCATAGGAAATCTCAATATATTTCAGCAAGCACACAGGAATCACAGCCAAACTCGGTAACATCCTTTTGCTACTGCTGAATTAAGGAGCTTTCAAGGTGTTGGCAACATCGATGACAAAGCGATATCTCACATCACCCTTTGCAAGGCGTTCGATAACTGTGTTGATATTCTCAATCGAAACCATTTCGATATCGGCAGTGATATTGTGCTTTGCAGCAAAATCAATCATCTCTTGAGTCTCCTTCAACCCTCCAATGTTACTTCCAGCAACCATCTTCCTCCCTGTTAATTTGGTTCGATCAGCATCCAATGACAGTACAAAAAACATGAATATAGAAGAAGGAAATTTATAGATGATAATTGTCAATACCCATAAGCAAAGGAGCAGAGTGAAGCTCGAGTGGCTCTGCTGGTGCCCCAACCATACAAAGCTTTCCGTGATACTTGAGTAGACCAAGTAATGGAATAATTGGGTGCTTAGCAGAAACACAATCAAGTATACCGTCCATTGTGCCTGTTGCAGCCTGCCAAAAATGAAGGAAACTGCCCTGCTCAGCTACATACTGATGAATTAGAATTACCAAATGGTTAAGTTAGTATTCAGTATTTGACATATTACCTGCATTTCTTCTGGATTTTTGCTCACCAAAAATGCATCTGCACCAAGACGGTTTATAGCTTCGTCTTTCTTGCTCTCAGATGTACTGATAACTGTTACTTTTGCTCCCAAAGCCTTTGCAAACTTAACAGCCACATGGCCAAGGCCACCAAGACCATTAATACCTATATGGCTTCCTGGTTTGGCAATGCCATAGTATTTCATTGGACTGTAGACTGTCACTCCAGCACAAAGCAATGGTGCACCACCAGCAAGTGGCAAGTTCTCTGGAAAACGAATAATAAAGTGCTCATTGCAGACCATGTCTTTTGAGTAGCCTCCATATGTAATGGTTCCATCAAAATTGGGAACCGAATAGGTTAACACCATTTTGGGACAATAGTTCTCCAGATCTGCAGAACAATTATCACAAGTGCGGCATGAACCAACCAAGCATCCAACACCAACTTTGTCACCAACCTTCACTTTTGTAACTTTCTTACCAACCTCTGTAACTTCACCTACGATTTCATGCCTGCATAAACAGTATTGACCAAAACATCAAAATGGTGCATAACTTTCCAATTAGTATCAACTGGCCGCAATTTGACAGGACGGATATCACAATGATTAACCCGATACCCTGATCTATTATAATTAATAGATATCTTTATACTTGTGCTCATCCTCTATATGATTGAAAAGAAAAATGTTTCTTGGACTTAGGCAGAGAAAATCATACCCTGGCACAAGAGGGTAAGTAGAAAAGCCCCATTCATTCTTGAGGAAATGAAGGTCAGTATGACACACCCCACAATAGAGCACCTTCAATCTGACATCATCCTCAAGTGTTGCCCTGCAAACAGATTTCAGCAAAAGTACAATTTAGGTCATTCCAAAGGGACATTTTGCAGTCCCCCGGAGAGAAGATGAGGGGAAAAGTGAGGAAGATGATCTGAATCACAAAATAATTGAATCTGGATTATTTGGAAAAGGGACAATCAGAACCGAGTTGCAGTAAAACAAGCATACATCAAATTTTCACTTCCTCTGAAAAAACACTCGGGTCAATAATCAAAGCTACAGTTTGTCTCCAATTATTTCTCAACTATTCAGTAAGAGATCATATGGCTCTGATAACACAGAGTGATGCAGAACCCGTTTGACCAACATCATTCTTAACAAGGTTCAAATCCAAGAAGTGCCGAGAACTTAAATTCGTGACGGCGAAATTATTCAACAAACCATGATAAAGGGTGACAAACTAGTGGCCTTATCAAATACTTTCTTTGAAACATTTGTCACCCTATGCATTTCTGCGGCAGAAATCAGGTAAGAAGTCCCTAGAAACAAACAATCTAGCCGACAAATCCAAAAGTTAATTGCTAAAGAAGTGACAACACCCCAGAAGAATCATCCTAAGTAAACCACCTACAGATGCCGTTCTATCTGTCTCAGAAGTGAATTAAGCAACAAGAAAAAGCAGATACTTGAGAATCAAAATTATTAAATTCTCACCATATATCTTATGCCCAGAAAAGAAGATATCTCCATTCTCTTCCCCTCTAAATTAACTAGAATTTTACAGATTCATTAAGTTCCTAACCATTGCTCAATAAGAAAGACGTGTGTACAGAAACTTAAGCAGGTTCTCCAAATAGAGAAGAGGTCAAGAACTTAGTATATGTGAATTCTCAGAATTTTGCATACCTCCTGGAGAATTTGAAGGGGGAAAGAACTCCAGATGTATCACGAGCAGCCCATCCGTAGGTCTTCACTGGGTGCTCCTCTTCAGGTGATTTTCCGGCCATTTTTGAGAGCAAAGAAACGAAAAAGTCAACAAGCAAGCACAAATCAGCAAGGTAAGGGAGAAGAAAGGAGAAGTTATGCTCTGATGGAATGGGAGGCTCTACTGCCACTGGAGCTATTTATTGACTTGGCTGACGACGATGGTGAGGTAAGAAATAATAATACTTGAAACCATTAAGTGATTATCATTATAAGTATTATGTCGAGTGATGAAAATAATACATGAATTAAGGAGGAAAGGTTATTGTAGTAATTGTGTCACAGTAATATCAAAAGATGTTTGGCATAGGGCTTTGATTTTCAAAATGCATGCGGCTGCATTAGTAGTCATCGTTGTCGTGCCATATTTCGCACTCCTATGCCGGACCAGTAGTGTTTTCGAAATTCCGTAACGGTCCGGTTCTACCGCATCTCTGGTCAACATTGGCTAGCTACAAATATATATATATATTATAAGCCACCCATTACTGCCAAAGATACACGTGATCCAATAAGTGTTGAAATTTTATCTTTTTTCCTTGCAAAATAATGTCCCGAACTGATCCARTGTAAGTTGAATTGGAATTTTTTATTTCATCTATATTTGTAATCTCATCCCCAAAGAATTTTGGATCAAACTTTTTATTGAATCAAAATTAAACTACGAGCACAACTCGTAAAAATTTAAATTAATTTTATTAATATAATAATATCGAATCTAAAAAAGAACAAATATTTAAAATTTAATCGATCTCATGAATACAATTAGTCAAAATGGTCTTAGACACTTTGGACTAAAGCGAAATTTTCAAAGGGGAGAAGACTATGTTTGATTAGGACAATTTTTATTTGACATAAGAAAAAGAAGAAATGATTTTCGATTAGGATTTAAATTCCCAAATGGAGGAAGGTTTCTTCTTCTAGGTGTAATTTGTTTCATTGGTTTATATTAATCAAAGCAATAAAAACAAATTACTGTGAGCTTTTCTACTACAAAGTAGTTAAAGGGTTACAATCAATTTAAATATTTATTCCACATTTGCATGTTAAATTATCAAATATCCGCCAACTGGTCAAACAAATAATCTTTTGACGGTTTGTGGATACTTGGATTCAAAATTAAACTCCAATTGGACACTTTGATTAAAATGACCAGAGGTTTGATTTTGTGGCAGAAACCATTTGTTTTATAGTCTAAATTAGGGGTTTTTATGATTCATTCTGGTTCGATTGATCATTTTTTTAAATCTTTAATCTTTAATTATATTATATTTTATATTAATTAAAATATCATAGGACATGAAAATCATGTTTTGAATAATTTTATCCCCTACCCTATTTTAATATTTTCAAGATTAATTTGATTTGAGTATTTTAAGGGATATTAGATACAATATTATATATATATATATATATATATATAGTTAAAAGTATTTATTTGTTCAATGTTTCTATAAATATCAAATTAAATTCAAAGTATTTCACATGTTCAATGTTTCTAAAATTCTATGAAATTAATTTAGCAAATTAAGTTCAAAGTATTTCATATATTCAATGTTTCTAAAATTTTATGAATTAATTTAGCAAATTAAGTTCAAAGTACTTAATTAGTTCAATGTTTTTAAAATTTTATTAATTAATTTAGCAAATTAAATTCAAAGTATTTCATATGCTTAATATTTTAAAATTCTATAAAATAATTTAGCAAATTAAGTTCGAAGTATTTCATATGTTCAATATTTCTAATATTTTGTGAAAACTTTTAAAGGTAAAATTTTCTAAAGCACTCGCAGAACCCAAGACGTTCACGCTGAAATCAATGAACACAATTGAAAATCAATGTTGAATTGGATTGGTAGTGTGTGAAGGGTATCAGCTGAGCTTACACAAAAAGGCCTCAGTTCACTGACCAGTTAAGAATGTTCGACACATTTTCACTACTGGAAGGTTCAAGGTTAAGAGCTACCTATTTTAATGCAATATCTTTCCTCTACACTCTTTGACATCCATTTGTGTCCAAATTGCCATATTTTTCCATTAATGTGGGGAATTGTTGGATAATTGGATAAGATGAATGAAAAACTACAATAGAATTACATTGTATAAATACATGTATGAATCTTGTAGATAGATTCATGAGGTACATGTATGAATTAACCTGACCTCTAAAAAGGTAAGTGTATGAATCTCATGAATTGATTTATGAAATACAAGTAGGATAAATGCATGAGATAAACTTCTAGTTCAAAGAATTTCATGGAATTCAAAGAACCTATCTTAGATAAMATGAATGTGTCATGTTCATGTACAGAYGTTTTAAGGGGGATTTATCCATTTAATTACTGTTCATGAATATTCATAGTGTCCTTTGGGTTAGGTCATTCCAAGACTCTATAAATAAGAATTCATCTTATACTCTCTTAAAGAGTTACAGAAAAAGAGTTTCCTGGAAAGTTTAAGTGTCTCTTATCTTAATTTACTCTCTTGGTCATTCTCTCAAGTCCTAGAATGCAATTTTCATTAGTTCGATCAAGAGTGTGAGTCAACAGTGTCGTTGTAATACYCYCAGATTAAGAACTATCCTAACCTAGAAATATTAGCATTTACCTTAGTTACATGTGGAAGTAAAAAATAAGTTTCTAAACCTTTAAATAGGGAAGAGTATTTCCAAAAATTGGAATAACACTAATAAAACTTGACATAAATTGTCTTTGATAAACTAAAATTTATAAATTATTTAAAGTATAACTCTCCAAATTGAATTGTTTTCTAACATGTATGATTTAATAAAAGAAAACTTCTAAAATAAGTGTTATTCATGTTAGAGTCTGCCCCTAAGTGATCTCCTCGAATAATCTAACTTTCATCACCTGAAACTAGGAGTTCCGTCTGTTCAGCCCGAATTTTTCGAGCTGAGCTTTATGTGAGCCTGTGCTGGCTGAGTTTGGGTTCAAAATCTGAGCCCAAACTATATTTGGCCTGAGCTCGGGCCTATAGATGCTTAAGTCCACTTAGCCCGAACCTGAAGTAATGTGTATATATATATATATTTTAAATATATTTATTTCATTATTTGATGGGGAATATGGGTAAAAGGCCAACACACAAAAAAATTTTGTGTAAAAAGCCCTTGACCAAAATAAGGAAATAATAGCTCAATAAATATTATTTTTACTTAATAAATAATCAATTTATATATATACCCTTCATCACGGAGGGCCATTGGCCACCATGATAGATATGTCACGATAGCATAACCGAGCAATACACTCATCACAGCAGACCACTATGGTGACATGCCCATTACGGTTGCTTGCTGTGATGAAGCTTGCACATAATATGCTCATCGCAGCAGGCCACCATGGTGGACATGCCTATCACGGTTGCCTATTATGATAAAGCTTGTACCCAATATACTTATCACAGTAGGCAACCCAATATGTATCCTCCAGATTCTGGATACATGCATTTTCTTTTATGTATTGGATTATGCTCATCACAATAGACAACCCAATATGTATGCTCATCACAATAGGGAACCCAATATGTATTRGATTATGCAGTATTGTTAGGTATTAGGTCRTGTGCATATTTTAGGTTAAAAAAATACATCATTTTTATGTAGGATTATGCAATATTTTTACAATAAAATTATTTTTTTCGTGGCTAATTTAGGCAGAACCCGAACTCATGCCAACTCACACTTTGAACATGGGCTGAACTCATTTAAATTTGTTCGGGCTAAGCATGGGCTTGAGCTCAACCAGAAAATTTTACATTGAGCTCCGGCCAAGTCAAGCCCGGCTCACCCAACCCAATTGACACCTGTACCTGAAATGTAGAATAAAAGGAAAAGGGTAAGTTAAAGCTCAGTAAGTTATTCTCATGCATGTATGACAATAATATGCATTAACTTATTATATTTTTGAAAGCTATATCGCTTTTTTCCTTTAGCCTTTCAAAAGTTTGCTTTCCTCGAGTGACATGAGCTCACTCGGTGTATCGCTTACCCATTACGCTTTACAGTGGGCATTTATTGTTTGGAACCAAGTCACATTTTCTATCGGTAGTACCACGGAACGGTTTACATTATATGTCTATTTACTTTTTATCTCATAAGGAGGTCACTTTAGCATTTCATTACTACCCTCGAAGAGGGTTTGGTCGGGTATGTTGAACACCCTATTTCCTACTCACATCCTTCATGACTAGGGCTTGCATCCTTTACTTTCTTAAAACTGGGGATATAGACTATTTTAAACTCATTTTCACATTACCTTGAAATATGTGTTAAATTATCCTAAACATGTAACATGTCGTAACTTACGAAATCCAACATGTCATTTCATAACTTAAACATATAGGAATTCAAATAGTTCAAATCAAACATAACACTTATAGCACTTCACATACAAAYAATTCAATCATAATACTTTTATACATTCATACACAATGATCATACACCGCAATGAATAACAATGTGGAAGTTTGCTTATCTAAAATGCGCAATGGCTTAAACTTAGTTTATAATTAGCTATTGAGTTCCTTAGCTGTCCTTGATGTAAAATATTTGATTCCTAGTAAAATAAGGGAAACACACTTAAAAGGTTCTTCTATAAGACACCTTTTTAGAAACCTATAAGAAACATTCTAACCTTGAAAGTTCCTAAAAATCTATCATTTTCTTAGAACTGGGTGGCCACGGATGGTAGCCACGGACTGAAGGTTTTGTCCTTAGCATAGTCCTTGGCCACAGATGACACCCAAGTGTTAGAATAGTATTGCCTTARAGACAATGTGTTTCTATAAATTGCAAGAAAGAGTAATTCCGTCTGTAATACCCAATATTTTTTTCTATTTTTACGAACTTTATATAATCATATAATTTATATTCYAATTTACTAATTTATTTATTATCATGATTAATAGTGTTTTGGTTATTTTGCAGCAGAAGAACTTAGAGGTTATAATATTCGATGTGTCGAATAGAAATAAATAAGTTATTTCTCAGATTTTATTATTTATTTGTGCATTATGTGTGAGTATGTTACCTAAATGTGAAATTTTATTATTCTAAGTTAATTAGATTTTTTAGTTAATTAATTTAGTTGACCTATTAGAGTCCGTTCTCTTCTTATTCAAACCCAAAACCAGATTTAATGTTTGATTTTGGCCCAGAAGAAAATTAATAGATCTTAATTTAGTTAGATTTAGTTGGTTAAGCAATAAAAATGGCCCAAAAAAAAAATTTCGTTAGGGTTAAGTTTAGAAAAAAAGGGGGAGGGGGAAATTAGGGTTTCAGCCATCTCYTTCAGGCCATCTTCCCCATAAGAAAGCATACACACATTCGCCGCCACCGCCACCTCTTCTTCCCTTTGCCCTCACCGTCGCCGCCCCTCATCACCCTCGATTAGATGCCCGGAGTCCGTCGCCGTCCAGAGCTGCTCGCGGTTGGCATAGGTCATCTCAGTCACTGTGTAACTGGATCTCTTTGCTCGCTGTTCGACCATTCGCTGACGTTCGTTCGCATCAGAGACCACCATTCACCTAACCAGATCGGCTCACCGTCTCTAGATCAGGAAGAAAATCGATCAGCTCTGCTCGCTGTTCTGCTTGCCGGATTTGTGCTCGCTGCTTTCCAGCTCGACCAATCGTCGTGCTCGAACTAGTAGGAGCCTGAGCACTATTCGACCTAATGAACACCGATCAAGACCAAATCTGCAGYTGGGAAGGAGTGGTTGTCGGCCAGGTGATCAGGCGACCAGGCGCTATGCGCTATCCCCTTGAACCAACTGTGGCGCCGCCATTCGTTCTAGACCAGSACTGCTGTTCGCCCCCTGTTTGAATGCCCGGAGTACATTTCCTTTTTCCGAGCATAATTAACACCATTACGCCTCACACTCGATACTACACATAGGATTTATTGGATTCAAGGACACGTTTTTGGCACATTGACATTGTGGGCAGTCAAGGCAGTCCGCTAGCGATTTAAGTAACCGAATCTACTAAAGACTTCAAGTAAGTTAATACCCACCTCCCCATTTACTATGATGCATGTGTATTTTAGGTGATTATTTAATATCTCTTATGTGAATTGAATGTGAATTCGTGATTGATATTGAAGTATGTAAGTAAAACTCCCACATTTTCATTTGTTGTGATGCATGTGTATTGTTGTTATGATTTAATTGTTCTTAAGTGATATGATTTATGGTATTATTTCAAGTGTATGAATTTACTACTTTTTGACATATTAAAAATTTTAAGTTAAGAGTTCATGTGGTCTATGTTCATGAGCATGTAGTTTGCAATATTTTGCTCTACTCTCTGGCATAGGCATAATCATGCATCTAAGGAAGCAAATGTTCTTAAAAAATGAAGTTCGGAAAAGAAATATTTTGAGGAAATGAATTTGGGAAAATGTGATTTTTATGTTAAATTATTTCCAAACATTAAGAATTTGAAAAGGGTTGTAAAGCCTAGACCATGAAAGGTGAGAGTGGGAAATGAGGCATGGTAGATTGGCGCATCTGACCTAGCCCTCTTGTAGGGAGGGAATGTATGTAATCCTCACCTCTTTTGAGGTGGAAGTCAGGAAAAGATTAAGTTATGTTAACCGCTTGACGGTTCTACCGGTAGAATGTTACCGGGTTCCAAATAAGAATTGCCTATTGTAGAGTTTAATGGTTAGGCGATATACCAAGTGAGCTCATGATTGGAAAAGGAAAATTTTTGAAAGTTTAGACGAAATGAATTTTTGAACTTCATAGCATATGATGCATGAGATTTGCTTATTCAGCTTAGTAGTTCACCCCATATTCTTTTATTTTAAGTTTCAGGTGATAACTACCCAGATGGTTTGGGGAGATCGCTTGGGAGTTGACTTTGATACCCAAGAGCCAATTTCATCAATTAAATTTTTTATTGATTAATGAACTAGTTGAATACTTAAGTTTTTATTCCTCTAGATTTATTCTTTTAATGGTTTCCAATAGATTTTAAATATATAAGTATTTTGTTGGTAAATGTTATTGTTGGGAAATGAAGTTATTATATGTGTAGTGTTTGTGATGTTTGGGTGAAATTTTCTGATTGTATACAGGGTGGATATGTTGATATTATAAGGGAAATTTTACCGAAATTTTTATAAACCCTTTTTATTTCTATTTGAAATTCAAGATTTTTATTTACCCAATTTTTGAAATCTATTGAGGGTAAAATTGGTAACGTTCCCAAATTAGGATAGTTTCTAATTTGGAGGTGTTACACCATCAATTTCAGTTTGGTACATATATTGAATTGCATATTTTGTTGGTATAAGCCAAGCGATTAAGTAAATAGTTTATGTGATGGGTCGTTCTTCATAATTAGGCATAAACCATGGCTACTTAATTAGTAAGACAAATAGGCTCTTTGTCTTTTGATAGAACTGGACATTCTATGATGATAAGATCATTGTGCCATGAATTCTAGTGGTGAATGACTGGCTTTAGTCAATGGACAATCTGTTCACTCCAATTGCACAAACATATTTAATATACACAAAGTAGGACCTGTCATATTGGTTTCTGTTGAAGTATTATTCCTATAGAAATAAGAATATCAATGCCTACTGCGTGGACGAATATCCTGGTACTTAAGTGGTAGTTGATGGTGTAGTAAGCCTAGAGCTGTGTTCTTTGATATACAATATGTGGGATCTTTTTGTAGATCAATAACCTTGTATGTTGTGAATATAGTATCAAATTAACTAAGAGAGATTGGTACAAGATAGTTTATGTGCTTTACTTTCTAAAGAATTAATCACCCCCTTGTGATTGTCCAAAGGATAATCAAATGATCTAGGGCCTTGGGAACGCTACTTTAGAATGTTTACGTTTGGATTGCTCTCAATAATGAGTAAGGACATTCAAGGTTATCATGGATTGTAGGACTAGAAATCTAGGGATAGTAGATGTCATTAAGAAGGTGTTAGAACATTATTCATCTCTCTTTGATGAGTGTGRCCCAGAAGGGTATATTCATCATTTCAAATGTAGGTCGAAGACTATACTCATGGAATATTGTTCATGGGGTTAGTGTATCTATATAGTGATAAATGGAACACTTAAAATGACGAGATACAGCTACTAGGTACTAAGGATATTTTGGTCATTTTAGTAGCCATGAATAATTTATCTTTTGGTCCCCTAAGTAGCTCAATATTACACGAGTGCTTAATTATACAATTGGGCTTCAAGGATGAACTGAGTGCATGAGAGATATTATTTTATTTAGTTTAGTCCATATTTATGGGGTT
Source organism: Rhazya stricta (assembly GCA_001752375.1). Classification (NCBI taxonomy): domain Eukaryota; kingdom Viridiplantae; phylum Streptophyta; class Magnoliopsida; order Gentianales; family Apocynaceae; genus Rhazya; species Rhazya stricta. The sequence goes on from MEJB01000094.1 coordinate 4,203,998, forward strand.
AGAATAAAATAAGTCTATTGGATAGTTAATTAATTCATTAATTATTTGGATTGATCCAAGTCAAGAATTAATTAAAGAATGGACTTTGGGCTTAAAATAAGTTTATTGGATATTCAATTAATTACTTGGGCTAATCCAAGTAAAGAATTAATTAAAAAATGAGCTTAGGACTTAAGATAAATTCATTAGGTATCTAATTAATTACTTGAGTTGATCCAAATAAATAATTAATTAAGGAATGTGTTTAGAGATTAAATTAGAGATGATAAAAAGAAGGGCCTACACCTGGCCGAAGAAAAGACCAGGAATTCTGGCCTTACAAGGAGAAACCCTAGAGGGAGTCGAAATCCCCTAGTCTTCGAAGAATTTTGGTCATCTCAAGGGATTTTACACCTTGGCCGAAATTCCTAGTTCTAGTGGATTTCAAAGACTCCACATTTTAGGGTTTCAACCTTAATATATATAACCTCTCTTTGAAGAATCCTCTTGACCTAATCTCTCTATTCTTTCTAGTCACGACTCTCTCTCTCTCTCTCTCTCTCTATCTCTCTCTTCTTGATCATCCTAGGTTYTCAACAAAACCTAGTCCAAAAGGTAGAATCATACCTCGGAAGATTGGGAGAAGCATTTGTTTGCAGTTTTCATGCACAGAAGTGAAAGACTTGCTCGAAAGAAACACTCTTACAGAAGTGAAAGACTTGCTCGAAAGAAACACTCTTAGTAAATTAGCGGATCCAGGCAGCCTTTAGAGCCTCCACCTCCTTTAGCTCAGACTGGAGAATCGACTTAAGGGAGAATTCAACGCCTCCAAAAAAAACCCTCTTGTTCTAAGAGGAAGAAAAATAAGTAAGTTACTCTTAAACTCATGCAAAGAAGGCAAAAGTTTTTATCTTTAGCTTCCGCTGCATCTCTATGTTCTCTTGCACGATCCCACACCAATGACTGAAGGTTTTGTCCATAGTACCATTTTTGCACGGATGGAATGATCCGTCTTTCATGCATTCAAGGCATATCCAGAGTGCACCTAAATTGACACGGACAAAGCTAAGGACGATCCTTTTCATCTGTGCTTGCGTTCTTTTATGAGCGTAAACACACAAGTCATGAATACATAAGCAAGTTTAGCAGTAATTCATTAAATCTAAGCCTCCCTTGATTACCCTAAGTACATTCCACTCTATACCATTTATCACACACAAATATATACATCAAATCTCAATCATACTTGAAAGAACATCTTCCCTCTTACCATAATTAACAAAAACTCCATAGAAACAATGTTCTAACCTAGAAGTTATCAATTAACTCTATGGAATGCATCACTTATCATTAGACTAGGGTAACACTTACCTTTAGCCACAACAATTACTTTCTCCAACGATTCTCATGGTTGTCCAAGGCAATTTTTCCCTTCCTAGCTGCCTTTCCTTCTTCTTTAGTTTCGTAGAGGTGGAGTATACGATTAACATGGTTAATTTCTAATATAAGACTAATTTTGAGTGGAATGGAGGAATATCCGTAGGTCTTGAGTCAAGGTAACGTGGTAAACATTTATTTCTTGTTTATATCATAAGATATCAAGGTATATGTTTCATACATTGTAATTCATTGATAATGCATAAATTATTTCTGTCTATCATCTGTAATTTATACATAATTTATCAAGGATTATTTTCTACAAGTTTTACTAACACGTGAATCTCACTGTTGGATAATGTGGTAATTTTAAATATGATGAAGTGTCATACTAATTTTTTTTTTTGAAACATTAAATATAAACAAAGACGCTGGTGACGCCTATGGAAGCACAACAGATCTTTGACAATTACAGTCTTCGATTGAGGTTTGCGCGACACAACCGATTGAAAACGGTGGCTGATATCTATCAAGCTACAATCAACGCTAGCCCGAAATTCAAAGTGTAGTTTATGTCAAAATGCTTTGAGAGTCCTATCTATAGGGTTCGATTTCTATTATTCAAAAGAGGGTTAAGTACAAATATCCCCCTCATGTTTGATCAATCTGTCAACTTCATACCTCATGATTTGACCACATTACACCCCATTTAATGGATTTCGTCCATAGACTAACGAAAATTTTCTTGGATCCCTCATGGTCAGAGTTAAAATGTCACCACTGCCCCCTTTTTCATTGATTTTTTTTGGTATGAAATGGAAAGTACACCCCAAAACCATAATCATTAAAAAGTAAAAAGGAAAAAAGAAAGAAGATAGAGGAGGATAAAAGCCGCCACCACAAATACTGGCGAAGGCCGCATATTGACCCATTTCGATGAGATTAAGAGACTATTTTAAGCTTGACACTTGAAAACACTCTATCCAAGCCTCCTCCGCCGGAGCTAACCATAGATATTGTGAAGAATGAAATCTCTCGAAGGAGGAAGCAATGGTCATAATAGAAATACCAAGGCCCATCTACTTATTGTGGACATAATTAATGGCTTCTGCATGGTTGGAGGTGGCAATTGAACAAAATACTACAAATAAAAACTTCTTGATTTTGATACATACAACTAATGTTTGTACTTGTTCTTCAAGCTTTAAGGGAGAGACTAAGGGGTAGATTAATTCAAAAGATTGAAGAACCAATGAAGTTGGCCCAAATTTTCTCTGATAACAAATGGTTACTTACCTTTCTTGATTCATACAAACTTGATAAATGACATTGAGAAACCATGAAAAGAGAAGAATTGCGGTTGTTGGAATAGATTATAGAGAAATAAATTGCATATTACAGAGAATAGGAAATATGGGGAGAGAACAAGAGGAAGAGAAGAGATTAAAACAGATGAAAAATTATCTTCATCTTCAAATCCTTTTGTTTTTATTTTTCGTCTTCATCGTTTATCTTGAGGAATGTTCATCTTTTGCGGCTTTTTCCTTTTGTTTTTCTCTTTCTTTGTTCTTTTTCTTCATCTTCTCTTGTTTCTTCTTCTCTTTATTTATTTTTCTTTTTTTCTTATTCCTTTTTCTTTCAGACCTTTAAAAGAGGATTGATGATTAATTTTGGAATCATATAAAAGTAATGGACATTTTAGACATTTCACTAAATTAATTATCTACGGTTAATTCATTTGGATGAAATGTTTGAATTGGAGTGCAATGTGGCCAAATTCAAACATTAGGTCCGAAGTTAACAATTTGATCAAACATCAACACTTTTTTTTTTTTTAATTAACTCTCTCCATTACCAAAAAGCATCAAAGTAGTAGACAAGATTTGAGATTTTTTGTTTTTAAAAATGCAAATAAGCAAATAATGTATTATTTATGATTATTGTACACTTATTATCGCATTCATTTATTTGTTTGTTTGTGACCTACCACAATAGTTAAATTGTTCCAATGCAAAAATATTATTGATGGAGTTAGGAGAATCCTGCTGCTACACGTTCCCAAATGAGGCCTTAACAAAAAATAAATACGAGAATATACCGCTCACCAACATTGAATTAGGGGTATTGAATACAAACAATTGAATTAGGCACATGAATTTGATAACAAAAAACTACGAATATTTTTCATTTTATACTTTTATCCTCTTTTTATTCATTTAAATCTATATTAGAATCGATTTATATTTTTAAACAGTAAAAAGGAAAAAGATAGGAGAAAAAATAGGAGGAAATATGGTTAATTTTTTTTTACAGTAGATAAAAAATTGCTAAACTCCCTCACTGAACATAGATATTAGTAATAAATGGTAGATTAAGATCCTATTACTTAAAAGTTTATACAAAAGATTAAGAAGCAAGTATAATATTGATACATTTCAAGTTATATTATTAAATTGTTTTTAATCTAATAAATTCTTAATTAATTCAATTTTAATTATTAAAATGTATTATATCGCAGGGAGCCTTAAATTTCATAAATTGGTTAGTCCCCATATTTTTACTTGCAAGCATTTTCTATTGCAATAAGCATCAAAATCATGCAAATATATTTGAGAATTGCTAAACTAAGAACAAAAATTAAAAATATCTTTAATACCCATTTAGAAAAAAAATTATTTTTAGTTTTAAAAAAAGAAAAATATTTCCATTTTAGTTATACACAGTGTCTTATCCAATGATTTGGGAACAACAATGACGTTATTGAAATAATTGAATCATCTTTAGTTTCCAATATTCCATTTTAATGGTTACATAAAGTCGCCACCTCTTCTGTAGAATGGGAAGAAGGGGCATATTATTATTCAGCCAAAAAAAAAAAAAATGTAATGTTTAATATAGTTACAGCCAAAAATCGTAGCCCAAATACTAGGCTGTGACTGAATGTGTCCAAAACCCACCATAATAAATCTACTCGAGTGGAGCTGCCCCACTCAACACTATATATMRTACTACTTGAGAAAATGGAGTTGCTAGCAGTAGTATACTGGCCTGGTAAAACTTGGGCTCAGTTGTTGGCCCTTATATCTTGGGGCATGGACTAAGAATCATAACACGCCTCTGTCCATATATATATCATATGTATATTTAACTTCTCTAGCAATTTTTTTTCTTTAATTTAATTAGTTCTCTAAAAAATAATAATATACAAATATGTTTAGTATTATTATTAATATAATAAGAAGCATACTAAAGGATATGCGTGAAATCGAGTGCTGCACTTCTGTTACAAATATATTTGTGTTTGTTGAGCATCTCTCCTCCCTTGACCCAAGATGACCCTAACTTCTATTTGAAATGTTAATTAAAATCAGGATAAATAACAAAATACTTTAAATTGATTGTATAGTTTTGAGCGTGTTCGCAATATCAATCACGAATCGATATTTTACATCACCTTTAGCTAGACGTTCCATGGCAGTGTTGACATAATCTATTGGAATGACCTCAATATCAGCTGTTATGTTATGTTTTGCAGCAAAATCAAGCATTTCTTGCGTCTCCTTCATGCCTCCAATGCCGCTTCCTGCTAACATCTTTCTTCCTGCCATTTCACAATTTCAAGTTAGCTGCTAATTAAACATCAGTCCATTATTAGATCTCTTTCTGAATCAAATGGCATCTTGGATGTCGATTAGTTACCTGAAAGCAGAGGAAATATTGGCAGCTCAAGTGGTCTATCTGGTGCACCAACCACAATAAGCTTGCCATGAGACTTCAGCAGTTCAATTAAAGGGAAGAGAGTGTGAACAGCAGAGACCGTGTCGATGATACCATCCAGTGTGGCAATCGCAGCCTAAAAATATCGAAGAAAAGACTCGTCACATTGATAACAATATCCACTTATAACATATAGTTACAGCATACCAGGAGAACTATATATCTACCTGCATCTCATCTGCATCTGTGCTAACCAGAAAAGAATCAGCACCAAGATGTTCAAGGGCTTCCTTCTTTTTGTGAGGAGATGTACTGATAACCGTGACCTTATTCCCAAATGCCTTGGYAAATTTTACAGCCATATGGCCTAGTCCTCCAAGACCTACGACACCTATATGCATACCAGGTCCGTCCAGTCCAAAATACCTAAGTGGACTATAGGTTGTAATCCCAGCACATAGTAGAGGAGCGGCAGCATCAAGGGGCAAATGCTCAGGGATGCGGACTACGAAATGCTCATCAGCAACTACGATGTCAGAATAGCCACCATACGTGGGGGTTCCATCATAATATAATGAGCTGTAGGTTAGAATAGTTTTGGAGCAGTAATTCTCAAGATCCTTTCTGCAATTCTCACACGAACGGCATGATCCTACCATGCATCCAACACTAACTTTATCGCCAACATTGAACTTGGTTACGGAGCTGCCTACTTCTGTCGCCACACCAACAATCTCATGCCTGCATGGACTACCTTAGTCAAGAGAAATGAAATGGATGGCTTATATCTCATCTAAGAACTGAAGCAAGTCCCTAAACAACTCCCTTCACAACTAACGATTGTTCATCAGATGAGTATTTTGAGATCGGAAAACAAAAAATTCATCTGTGGCTGCTAATGCGAACTGTAGCATATTCATTCTATTGTTTTGGTTCATTTCTCGTTATGAAATTCCAAGAATAGCATGCATGAATCTGTCTAGATTTGGTATTGGTCAATGCAGTTGATTTAATTCAGGAGAAAATGGAAATAGGAATTTAAATTTCCTCTAGCTTGAATTCAAGGAAATTCAGTGAGCAAATGCCCTACTGCATCATATATCTGTAGCCTCTATTCCTCCAATTTCCAGACCATTCCTTACCTTCCCTTTACTGCTTTAAAAGCGGATTTCTCTCTTCCCAACTCTGCCCTTCACCCTTCTCCTTTTTCTTTTTCCCTATAACAGCATCTGTATCTACTAAAAAGTTTCAGCATTTGAATCCTTAAAACACGATTAGTCCTTCGATGTACTGATCTTGCTCTACTATAAAAAAGAGACCCATTTTAAATATAATTGATTGCAATGTATGAACAAATTTACGTGCTATACCCCATAAGTTTCTTTCTTCATTTGCCTAAACGCTTTTTAAGAACATCTGATAATGCACAGAATCAACAATCTGAAAGTTACTTTTGCTTTTGTGTATATATATATATTCTGACAAAACAACCTCAAATAGTTAGATAGCGTACCCAGGAACCAGAGGATATAGCGAGAATCCCCAGTCATTCTTAACACAATGAAGATCGGAATGACACATTCCACAGTACAAGATTTTGATCTTCACATCCTTTTTGCCAGTTGCCCTGAAATCGATCATACCATCATCAAAAACAACTAAAAGCCTATAATTATGATTGGTAGAGAAGTTGTTTTTAGCAAAAATCAAGAACTTCATCGAGATCGTGCAGTAATGGTATGCAGTGTTCCAGAAAGGAAGAGAAAAGAAAAGAAACGAACAGAAAAGGTACTTACATCCCCAAGTGGAGCCATTTTCTGAAGCAATATCTCAGAGCCTTTCAGTATCCAGGGAAATTTAAAACAAAAACTAATGAAGCACATTGAAGATGCAGTAAACTACTTCTAACAACTTAGCTATTATGGAAATCAACCGTTGTACCAATATGATCTCGAAAATTTCACAGATATTCAGCTTAGAACTATGACAGTACATGGAGAGTCTGTTTTCTCGATCCTAATACGATAAGAGTATACCTTCTAGAGAAGCTAAAAGGAGAGAGAACACCAGATGTGTCTCTGGCAGCCCAACCAAAAGCCTTGACAGGGTGCTGCTCTTCTGGTGATTTCTCCATAACCTGATTAATTTCACTACCAGAAAAAGGCAAAAAATGAAGCAATTCTGACGGGTAGAGAAAGAGCAGAGATAGGAGCAACGACTTCAAATATAGTGGTCTTGTTGGGGAATGTTGATTGCCCTTAAAAAATAGGCCAGCAATTACAGTAAGTGGAATTTTGGCGGGGCCTCTAGTGAGTGGACATTCCAAACCTGCATGAACCGCGCGACACTTGTAAACCAACTTCAGGTTTGAGCTCATTTTTGCATGTTAATTACTTTAGGTTCTTGAAATGAATTTGATTAGTAAATTGTAATATAAATATTTTCTTTTCTTTATTATTACTTTTATAAAATGAACTCGTACAATTAGAAATGAATTTATTAAACGATAAGCATCAAAGCAAATGAAAGATGACAGAGAAAGCCTAGACATGACGACATAAGGTGGTGTATATAGTATTCTCAATATTCACTCTATATCACACAGTAAAATAACCATTGGGTTATACGCAATAAATTTAAAAGAATAAAAATTTGAAATTCAACAAAAATTATTGAAATTCACTAGCAGAAAATTGAGAGAAAATCTCGTTGATAATAATTGAATGAATGAAAACTACAAAGACAAAGGTTCCTTAATTAAGGAAAATACAAATTTTAACTCTATAATATTTATTCTAAAACTCAAATAACAAAATAGAAACAAATCTCTTAATTTAATAAGAATTAGTATTAAAGACTAATTAAAAGAATAAAAACAAATTCGAAAACTCCATCAACATAATACATCCTTAGTCCCACAAACCAAGGCTGGCTTAAGTGCGGTTTCAGAGCTGAGCCTCTCTTTAAGCTATGGGACCTAAGGCAAGTATGATGCTTCGTTTATGTGATATGGACCTCTTTATGCAACATTTTTATCTTAAGTGTTCTAAAAATAGTAACGCTTTTAGATAAGTATTCCTAAACTTAACGATGCTTTTATCTTAAGCATTCTGTATCGACGTTTTTATCTTAAGCATCCCGAATCAGATTATCTTGAGTTTGGATTATCTTTAGATGTATGCATATCCTAACAGAAAAGACACTCCAAAATTTAAGTTAAATTCGTTCAATAATTAAACACAATTAGTATTAAAAGATTCTAATCTATAGTAAATAACATTAAAGTAATAAATATGGTAGTTGGTAAGGGCAAGCATAGGCCTTCAAAACTAGTGGGGCACAATTATTATTTACAATTTTTCTTTTCATAAAAATATATACAATATTTCATTATTGAAAAAGGAATGAGTCATTTTTTATTTTTTATTTTATAGAAAGAAAGGATTGAGACTGAAAGTTTGAGAAGAAGATATATTTTGTGAAGAGAGAAAATCAGGTAGAGTCTAGAAGGCATATAAATAAAGCAAACAAGTTAATTTCAAGCAATAAATAGGGGTAAAGTTGGAATATTTTTTCTTGATATTATAAAATGACTTATATTTTGAAAAGAAGCAGTGTCTCAAGAATAGGCAATGGTCTAAGTTGCAGTTGTTTTGCTTAGCCAATTTGTAAGTTGTAAAACTCCAAGAAAACTTAGCAGGAAGGTTAAGGAACCATGAAATGAAGAAAAAGTATGAGGAGGGAGGACTATCATGGATGGAGAGAAGGAAAAAGCCTAAGTCTAAAGGGTTTTATAGATGTGGATTGAACAATGTTGCATGTGAGAGAAGGTACGAGTATTTAGCCTACTTAACAAAGGGAAAATGATATGTGTCTAGCCTATTTAACTAGGAAATGGAAAGGAGGACATGTAGACAAGAGTTTTGTCAAGAGGCGAAGGTGATTTGGGTGAAAAGAGAAGTGCATTTCCCATATGCACATTAGTTAGAAGAAAGAAAGAAAGAGTGAGTGGCCAAATTGSATAAGAACTCTGAGGTGGCAAGCKTAGAATTCAATTTGTAGTTGAGATTTGAGGTGGCAAGCTTCTTTTGTCACTTGGAATAAACGAGAGAGAGGGGGAGAGAAAGAGAGAAAGAATGAGAGAAGGAAAAGAGAGAGAAATCTCTCTCGGTTTACAAGAAATCTAAAGAGATTATGATTTTAGAGATTCAATTTGAAATTGTCTTCTTTTACACTATTTGTAAAAATATAATGATTTCTTATTTTTCCTTTGTGAATAGAATTAATAAATATATATGCACAAGTTACTTCCTATCCAAGCTATCACATATAAGCTAACAAAATATAATAATATCTCACATATGATCTATATACTAAATATAATAATAGTTACTTCCTATCCAAACCATCACATATATATGATCTATATACTAAATATAATAATATCTCATATATGATCTATATACTAAATATAGTAATATCTTAACACCCTTTCCCAAGATGCAGCATGAAGATTACAAATGCCCAACTTGAGTAGTAAAGTGTCAAAACGTTGCATCCCAAGAGGCTTGGTAAAGAAGTCAGCAAGTGTAATGCGGTAGAAGCGTGAGAAGCAACAATAGTCCCATCCTAAATTGCATCCTGAACAAAATGGCAATTAACTTCAATATGCTTGGATCGCTCATGAAACACCGGATTATTAGCAAGGTGTAAAGTAGACTGATTATCACAGTACACCGGAATAGGACTAGCAGAAGAAACACCAAGACATAACAATAACCCCTTGAGCCACTTCAACTCACAAGTGACGGCAGTCAATGCCCAATATTCATCTTTAGCAGAGGAAAGAGAAACTATCTTCTATTTCTTGGTCTTCCAGCATACTGGAGAACCACCAAGAAACACCAACCATCCAATAATAGATCAACGAGTCAAGAGACAACTAGCCCAATCAGAATCACACTAGCCAAAAAGCGCCAAATTGGAATCAGAATGTAACAAGATACCCTGACCCRGAGAGTTCTTCAGTACCACACCACTTTGAGGGCTGCATTCTAATGCTTTTCTCTCGACTTTTACAAAAACTGAGACAATATATGTACGGAATAAACTAAATCAGGTCGCATATATGATATATAAAGAAGACGACCAATCAACCGCTTGTACTGCCCGCCATCCGCGAGTTCAGGACTGGTGGATTCACCCAACTTATGATTCTGTTCCATGGGAAAACCAACAGGTCTGTCGCCAAGCAAACCACATTTTGAAATGATATCCAAGGTATACTTCCACTGACATAAATATATACCCTCAGAACTGTGAGCCACCTCAATACCCAAAAAGTACTTGAGAACTCCCAGATCTTTCATGTGAAAAAAAGCATTCAAGTAATCCTTGAAAGTAGACAAGGCAACAGAATTATTACTCGAGATAATCAAATTATCAACGTAAATCAACACATGCAACCTTATATCACCTCGTACATAGGAGAAGAGAGAGTAATCTGAGTAAGAGTTACGAAAGCCATAAGAACGCAAAGAAAAAGCAAGTTTAGCAAACCAACAACATGGTGCTTGTTTCAACCCATACAAAGACTTACGCAAGCAACACACCTTGCCTGCTACACCATGCTTGAAAACTGGAGGAGGTTTCATGTACACTTCTTCCTGCAGATCTCCGTGCAAGAAGGCATTGTGAACGTCCATCTGGTGCAACACCTAACCATGGACAGCAGCCACCGCCAGAAATGCTCAAACTGTAGACATCTTTGCCATCGGAGCAAAGGTATCGGAAAAATCAATCGCCTATGTCTGATGGTTACCAAAAATGATGAGTCTTGCCTTCAACTGTTCCACACTACCATCAAATTTATACTTGATCTTGTATACCCACCTACTACCCAATGCTTTCTTGCCAGCCGGTAGATCAACCATACTCTATGTCCCATTGTCCTCTAAAGCACGAATCTCAGATTTCATAGCGTCACACCAACCAAGATCTCACATTGCCTGACGATAGAACCTAGGCTCAATCCCTGTAATAATAGCAGTAAGAAAACCATGGTGTGCACTAGAAAATATATCATAACTCAAAAAATGTGGCAAAGGATACGAAGTACCTAAGGAGGGAGAGGAGCAAGGTGATGCAGCAGGGAAAGGTGGACTCGAATGCTGAACAATATGAAGAACATAATCTCGCAAATGTGGACGAGGTGCTCGCTCATGCCTTCCCCTACCTAAATCCGCCTCCGTAGGTGCTACAACAACTTCAGCAGGAGAACTCACTGCCTCGGTGACTGCAGCATCCACCTCGGGCGAAGCAGTCTCGGGTTCAGCAAGGGATTCTGCAGTCTCGTCATTACTGGTAATAGGGGACTCGATAGTGGGTGCAACAACCTCCACTGTCATGTCAATAGGCTCATCCAAACCAAAGAAGTCATGCCCAGCACAATTTACACCACTAAACTTCGAAACCAACTCAGAAGAATCACCAATATCCAGAAATTCAGTCTTATAAAAAGTAACATCCCTCGAAACAAAATAATCACGAGTTTCCAAATCAAACAACTTCCAACCTTTCTTATCTAAAGAATAACCCACAAAAATGCACTTTCGACTTCGACTAGTAAATTTTATCTATAYGAGACTTTAAATCAAGCATAACAAAGACAACCAAATACCTATAAATGATCATACGAAGGGGGGAACCATAAAGAATCTCATACGGTGATTTAAAGTCTAAAATCCTAGAAGGAGTACAATTGATTAAATAACAAGCACTAAGCACACACTCACCCCAAAATTCATTAGGTAGGTGTCCCTGAAACATCAGTGCCCGAGCAACATTAAGAATATGACGATGCTTTCGCTCCACTCGTCCATTCTGCTGGGGTGTACCCATACAAGAAGTCTGAAACAAATCCCCTGAGTGGCAAAATAAGACTTCAAACTTAAAAATTTCATCCGATTATCACTACGAACCCGACAAATATCCAACCCAAACCGATACCTCACCATAGCAACAAATTTAAGAAAAACCGAATGAACCTTAGTTTTATCAGTTAATAAGACCACCCAAACAGCTCAAGAATGGTCATCTACCAAAGTAAGAAAATACTTAGCACCACAAGATGAGGGAATACAATACGGACCCCAAAGATCACAACGAATAAGCTCAAAACAACAAGTAACTTTATCAAAACTGTCAAAGAATACATCTCGAGTATGCTTAGCACGGTGACATGTCTCACAAGACTTATGCAAAACAGAAGAGCTACTATTAATAAAARGTAAAGATTTCAATACAGACCGATGTCCCAATCTACTATGCCAAATCTCCAACTCAGATGTCTGAATAGCTAACAGAGATGCCATCGAATCCACCTGAAGCTCACAGAAATAGTAGAGTCCACACCTTTGTTCACCTGCTCCAATTACCGTCCTCGCACTTCGATCCTGAATAAAACACAAATTGTGAGTAAAGACAATGTCACAGCAATTCTCATCAAGTAACTGAGAGATCGAAATCAAGTTACAATTCAGAGTAGGAACATAGAGAACATTTTGCAACAGCAAAGATTTAGACAATACTACATTGTCCCGTCGTGTAGAATGAATAACACTCCCATCGAGTAACGTAATAGGACAAGTAGCATCATCAAATTGATCAACCAAACACTCAATAAAACCAGTGGCATGAACGGGAGCTCTCGTATCAAAAATCCAAGAAAGAGTAGACTTACCCATCAAACGATCAGAGGCAAAAGGAGTATCAGGATGACCAATAAGATTCATCAAGTGATGCCATTGTTCCGGGGTCATAGAGGGAACAGCAGCTCCGGACCCTTCCTGAAGTTGAGATAAGTCAGCTCAGGAGTCGTCCTTGGAGAACATGGCATGGAAAGTAGCCTCCTGCCCTTCCACGGCTTGGGCAGGCCTGCTTCCCACAGCAACGCGGCCTCCTGAAGTAGCGGCCACAACCCCACCAGCAGTTCCTGATCATGCACCCTTTCGGTTCCTTGTCGCCCACCAATCTGGATACCCAACTTTGAGAAAGCACGTAGTAATATCATGGCCTTCTTCTTACAATAATAGCAACGAAGGTTAGATGTAGCAATAGAATCACCCATCCGAGGAGTCGACTTCAAGGATAAAGCCATAAATTCATTCCCAATCAAAGAATCCTTCGACGCCCGCATAGATTCTTCTTCCCTAATCTTTTGATACACCGTATCCAAAGAAGGCAATGGTTCTTGAGTATTGAAGGCGGAACGAATAGAACCATATAACTCACGATTCAGACCATACATGAAATCGTGAGAGCATTCCTCCAATCTCATATACATCAATTGTTCCGTAATACCACCACACTCATARGTAGGCAATGGAGTCAAATTATGTAACTCGTCCCACAAAGGTTGCAATTTCCCAAAATATTCTTCAACAGATATTGAAGGTGTCTGAACACAGGCTGCTAATTCAGACTTCAATTGTTGTTTACCAGTAGCATGGCTTGCACTATGCCTTTTTCGAAACATCTCCCAAAGAGGAAAAACCTTCTCATAAAATGAAATCTGTTTCTTGATCGAGGGATCAATGGTGTTCAACACCTATTGAACCAATAAAGCCTGAAGACAGAGCCAATAAAATAATTTATCAGGGTTGTCAATAGGTTTGGGTTCAGTACCTTCAAGAAATGTAATCTTTCTCCTGGAGGTAAAAGACAAGTGAATCGAACGAGCCCATTCATGATAATTCGAACTGCGAAGAACGACGGGGGTAATAATGTTGCCCAAAAGATCGCTGGAACTGCTATAATAAGGGTCTCTATGATCAGGTCCAGGAGGATAACGACCGCCGAAACCACCAGAGCCGCCAGATAATTCGGTGGTCTTCGATGAAGCCATTGTGTTCAAGAAAAAGAAAGAAAAATWGGGTTAAGGTTTGTATTAACCTTGGCTCTGATACCATGTAGAAATATAATGATTTCTTATTTTTCCTTTATGAATAGAATTACAAATATATATACATAAGTTACTTCCTATCCAAGCTATCATATATAAGCTAACTAAATATAATAATATCTCATATATGATCTATATACTAAATATAATAATATTTACTTCCTATCCAAGCTATCACATATATATGATTTATATACTAAATATAATAATATCTTATATGTGATCTATATACTAAATATAAATAATATCTCATATATGATCTATATACTAAATATAATAATATCTCATATATGATCTATATACTAAATATAATAATATCTCATATATGATCTATATCCTAAATATAATAATATTCTAACACTATTGCATGCACTTGGCTAGAATTATTTGATTTTCCTTTCTGGAAGTCTCCTAAAAGATTGTTCAAGAATAGGTTTTGATTACTTCTAATGAGATAAGTAAAGTTGACTTCTTATGTGGTAAATTATGATTAAGAATGAAAAGTATAGAATATGATTAGGAAGAGAAATTCTACTTGTCTTCTTTTAATGTAATATATATTATAATATCATCTGATAGCACCTGCTAAGACTACACCTCAGGTAGCCAGCAATTATCTGCAAACGAAGATAAAATTTGTTGATAAAGGAATTGTTGAATCAAGCCCACAGACCCAGGAAAAACTTTGTCAATTTCGATGCCATCTCAAGAATACTTATCCTCCATGTTCACCAGATAAAGATGAGATGGAATTAGCCAGCTCAAGCACAAGTGGATAAAATAATATGATAGCACCAAAAGAAGAGATGAAAGAAGATAACACCAAAAGTAGATATGAGACACCAACAGTAGATATAACAGCACTAGCTCTATGATGGAAAATCGCTAAACTTTACGGTTGTCCTTAACGGCTATCCTTCTAGATACTACTAAAACAATTATGTTTAGAAAATTTTGAAATCTGGATTTCATGTCCAAATTCTAGTATAAATAGGTAGTAAGGAAGCCTCAGAGGGAGTATGGAAGAAACATTCCCTCCTTCTTTGTATAATGTTCTCTTTATCAATAAAAGCTTGAAGCCTCTTTCATATATCTTGATTACATTTAATCAAGTTCATTTCTTTTCTATTCTAAAAAAGCATCATTCAATATTTCAAACCTTTCAACCATATGCTTAGAGGTAGGAAAATAAACTAGGCTGTATCCCTAAAGGAACGATAAGGGAATTTACCTTTACAAGGTTGGAGCTGAAATGCTTGGTAAAAGTCTCATCAGATATCCCAAAAAATTTTGGTTAAAGCGGAAGAAAGGTGCCGAAGAAAGGTACAGAAGCATGTTAAACTCCTTTTTTAATTGTTAAGAAATAACTTGCATTAAATGTAATTAAGATATATTCATATTTAAATGAAAATGCTTTATTTTTGTGTATTTACTTTGCCTAATTTAGTATTGATTATTATAAAGATAAAGTTTTTTTAATAATCATGAGAAGGGCTTATCCTGGCCCTTAGATTGGTCTTAGCGCCAAATACATCCTTAGAAATAGACATAAGATTTAGAAATACAATATATGAAATTAGTAATTTTACCTTGGAAGATTTAACTATTTTAGATAATGAAGAGTATATTTCTGATGAAGATTTTTTTAGAATTTGAAAATAGCTATGTTCAAGAATGGGATCAAGAAGTGCCTATTAGATTTTATGATGATAATATTGTGGACAATAATGATTGGTATCATGATTCACCATRAACATGGATCGTGACATATGTGATAAAATATTTGAAAAGATTAAAATAATAGATAAACATGTAGAAGATTTAGAAGCTGGGAGAGACTACTATTAGATATGAGCATTTGTGAAATGCACAGGTAGAAGTTTCTCAGATTTTAACAAAATATTATAGAGAAAGTCATCTAAATAATTGAAGAATATTTCAAGAAATTAGAAACGCAAGATAATCAATTGGAAGTAGATAAAGATCTAACCAAAATTAAAAAAATGATAATTTATTATAGTGAACAAATATTATGAAAACTACCTGATATTTATAAAATTCTAGAAAAAGATAAAATAACAGAATTATCAAGAAATCGATCCGATGAATAGATATCTAGACATCTTTCCCAAATAAAAATTCCTAAAGGATACAAAGGTAATAATCTAAAATGCTAGATTATGATTATGAAAATTCTGATTATGAAAATTTTGATATTGATAACCTTATAACAAAAATAGGGGAACTTGATTTAAAAGAAAGTCAAGGTAACTTTATTAATTAAAATCTGATCCAATAATTAAGGAAGAATTAAATTGAAATCCTAATATAAATGATATTCCTAGTACAAGTAGAAATCCAATTACATCTTCTGGATGGGAGAAATCAACAAAAGGGTATGCTGGGATAAATCAAGTAAAGAATATGCTGGAATTAGTGCTCTAAAATCCAGAGAAGGACATACTCCAGTATAAGCAATGAAAAACAAACCAATAAATCCTTTTGGAATTTATTTAGACTTAGGTTGCATTAGTAATATAGAAGAAGTAATAGACAAATGAGAAACTGCAACTCAAATAAAATGGACAATGATAGTGTTACACATTTTATTGAAAGAAGCTTGGTTAATAATGCTCTAAGATTCTGGCAAAGTTTAAAGGAAGAAACAAGAAGCAGTATATTCAATACCGATGATAATGTTGCAAACTTAATTTCAAGAGCACTTGAAGCTTTAAGATTAGAATTTGCTGGTGAAGCAAATTTCACAAAGGATCTAGGAACGATAAATAAATATAATATAGCCTTACCTAGATTACAATTATGCTGTATTTGTGAATTTGATAGATATATTTGTGTATTTCAAGATTATTATTACCACATATATAATAGAGTTCCAAATATCCAAAATTATTTACCTTTATTTTATACAAAAATTCCAGATCCTTGGGTTAAAAAAATAATAGATATTTATAATCCTGGAACACCATATACATTAGGAAAAAGAATAACACACCTATTGAATGGTGTGACGATGCTATATTAGCAAAAATGACTAGATGATTAAAGAAAATAATTTATTTATGCTGTGATCAACCTAAAATGCCACTTATGATAGGATGTTGTAGTCTTCATTATCACAATAAGATAAAAAGAAAATATAATAAGAGAAAACAATATAAAAAAAGATACTTTAGGAAAACAAAAGAAAAAACTAGATATTATAAGAAAAAAGGATATAAAAATTCACATAAACCTTCTTATATAAGAAGAGAACTAAAAATCTTAAAGGATGTAAATGTTATCACCGCCATGAGATAGGACATTATGCAAATAGATGCCCTAAAAATTTGATAACAATAAAAAGAAAATAGAAATTGACAATGATATAAGAGATACGATTCAATAAGGAGAATTTATATCGATATACAACTTTGAAGATATAGATTCTGAAGAAAGTATATTCGTCCTCATTGATACGGGATATGAATAATCCTCTCAAAAAGAGTCAACAATAGATATTAGACTGAGTTATGTCAAGATCTTCTAAACTTGTTATAGATAATGTACATGAACAAGAAGGAGAACATAAATAAGAAATATTAATAGATAAAATAAAATCAAAACAGATACAAAAAGAAAAATTTTCATTATCTAATTATTCAAGATTTTAAGTAAAATTACTTGAAAAATTATGTATTACAAATAGAAAATATCATCTGTTCTTTGGATTAAATATACAGGAAATAACATTAGAGGTGTCACAAACCTCAAATAAGATAATGAAACCTTCATTAGCTAAAAAAGATAAAATAAGATAAATTAAATAAGATGAAACCAAATATAAGAAATACATTAGGTTGGATACATATTGGAGCAATACAGATAATAATAAAATCAACAATTAAAGAAGGATTAGATACTTTAATAGAATTATCTTTCATGGATAATAGAATACAAAATAGAAAAGAAGTATGCTTAGGAATATTAAGAAGAAATTTACAATATAGAAAATTAAAATTTAATATTTATCCTCAAATTTCCTATCATCTTTAAGATAATGATTTTGATAAAACTCTTAGTCTTATGCAAGATTTTAAAAGAAAATAATTCTTTTATCAACACAATAGACCACAATCGATATAAGTGCGATATCCAACACTCATCATTCCGATTATTGTGATATAAAATATACAAAAGAATTTTCTTATTTATTTAATGAAGTTAGTTAGATACAATTTCCTAGCCTTCCTTTGATACAGGAAATAGAAAATGTTCCTTTAAATTTAGATTTACAACCAAAGCCATTAATGATATCTAACAGAATACCACTTCGATCATCGGTTATTAATAAAGGAGTCTTTAGTAACCCTATTAGAGAGTCGGTTTCTTAATAATATAATAATTGATCTTTGATAGAAAAAGAGGGTTCTTTAAAAAATTATAAGATAACCAGAGAATATTTTAATGGAATAAAATTCTCTCCAGTTAATATCCTAATAGATACAGGGGTTAATGGAAATTATATTAGTCACAAGTTTCATGGTTTGCAAAGATATAAACTTCAACATACACACCAATATACTAATTCTAATGGAGAAATACATGAAATAKATGAAGCTATATAAACTATTTTAAGATTTGGAAGTGAACCTATCCTTTTAAGACTACTCATAAAAACTGAAGGATTTAATGATCCCTTAGAAATAACGTTAGGAGTAACATTCTTAGTTAAAGTAAAACCATACCCGATAACTTCCCGTAGACTTAAGATAACTTATAATAGAAAATTAATATATATCCCTAGATGACTAGCCCTTACATCATATAATTTCAATAGGAATTACCTACAAAGATTCTAAAGCTAAATATTTTGTTGCATATATTGATAGTGGATCAGGATCGYGTTTATAAAAATCTGAATATTTTTCCAAGACATATCATCAAAATTTACAACCTATAAGAGGAAGACATATTTCAATATATTTGATTCAACTTAATAAAGGAATATCAAGATCGATAATTCTCTTAGAATTATTTCTTATAAAATGTCCGCCTTTCTATTTTCACGATATTGGAACCAATATATACTTGGGAATAATTTTCTTCAATTATTTCATAAAATAACCTTTAATACTACATTATATTAGAAAACATTTAAGACACCTTATTATCATTTAATTGTAGTCAATGGACTTAAGAAACCATATACTAAAAACTTTCCTATCAATTCTAAACTCTGCATAGCCCAGCGTGGTGATATAGGTTATGAATAAAAACTGATTTTTCCAAAAGGAACGCCTTTATCACAATATCATTTTAAACAATTAGAGTCTTCTATGGAATAGATTAGTAACAATTAAGATTATGCTATTCTAATAATCTTTTACAATTTTGGGATAAAAATTACATAGAAGCAAAATTAGAAATGGAAGATAAAAAATAAGATAATTAGAGTAACACCTATGAGACACAATCCTGAAGATCAAAAGGAATCTAGCAAATATATATATAAGTTCCATTTGTTGGTCAATGAATATTTTTCTTATAAATTATTCGTATGAGGTGGCCGAACAGGAGTAGGGTAATTTCATAACTTTGATAGGTCATCGGGGTAAAATTATAATTTAGTGCAATATTGAGTTTTTACTTACCCTATCATCCGGATTCCTTTTATATACTTTTTTCTATCTATGACTAAAGTTTCTATAATGGAACGAGTTTAAGCATCATAATATATCCTACGGGAATCTATAAAGGTCAGTTCTAGGGTTTTACAATTCTTCCCCACTAAAAAAATTTTATCCTCGAAATTTAATCTGCCCTGTAAACAATTCTAAGTAATCATGCTATTCTTGAGCTGATTCTATTGTTCTTTGCAAACTTTAACCTCTTACTCCTAGATAATTCTAGATTCTGTTCGTGCTTCTGGTCCTCTTCGGTTAACCTTTACTTCTAAAGGACCTTTAACGATACTTCAACGTATCTAGAAGTTCTATTCCATTTAATATAAATCCTCCAAATTTCATCATTGTTGAAAACAATTCTGGGAACTCCTGCTTCATGTACTTTTCTATTTCACATACTTAATATAACCCCATATTTCTATGTTCATGACTATTTTATTAGAATGAAATTATGGTTTTATCCTTGGCATTACACTGATCATGGAATTTCGATAATTTAACTTGTCCATGCAATCGTGTTTGATACTAATACAGTCTCAGACTGTGTTTCGTGACGATTGAGTACTCAGTCAGCGACTCTGAATACTAGTTTGGAGGGCAAAGTGTTGTGCTTGGATGGTCACCAGTACGAGTACTGCTTGAGCAGTCAGACGTTAGTTCTTGAGATAACCAAATGAAAACAATCGGTAGATCATATCTATGGTGGCCCGAGACTATATCGAGCAGATAGTTGCACCGTATAGTACCCATAATACTTATTAGATGGTCGTACTCTTGGTTAAGAGGTTTAACCAGGACAATCGACTCCTACAACTATGCTAGCCGATTTTATCATGTTATCATGTTCTTGGAAGCGCGATTGAAAGTCACATGTGCAATATGAGGATATAAGGCTAGTAATACTGACCCTCTAGAGAATGTCTTTGGTGGATGTCACGTGCATCTCATTTTTTACAAATAGAAATGCATTTTACTACTTAGTTTTATACATGATTTTCTTACATTTACATGCTTGACACTTGAACTTGTCCTATTTTCTTGAACATGCTTCAAAACAATTTCTTTCTGATCGAGCATCGAGTTCAGGTGATGAACTCCTATGAGAAACAATCGGACAGAGAGCAAAATGGCAAGTAATTGTGCTTGTAGATCTGGCCGAGTGGTGGTGGTCGCGTGGCAGCTTTCTGCAAATAGCTGCGGATCTAAGTAGCAACAACGGACGCACCTAGTTCTAGACGGCAAATTGCAGGTGAGATCCAATCATGACGAAGTGTTCTAGCGATAGAGAAAAAAAAGAAAAGTGCAAAAGAAAAACAGAAGAGAGAGATCAAAAGAGCAAAAGAAAAAGAATGATGATTGCAAGTAGTAGCATATTGTAATATGATGAGGTGTTGTGAGCTATCTTGTGACATGCAGAAATTGAAAAAAAAAAAAGAGAAAAAGAAAAAAAAGAGAGAGTTGTAGAGAATTGAAAGTAAGTTCCACATGATTGAACGTCATTAGATTGGTTGCGCATTCCCTTTGATGTTGTTAAACGCTTTTATATCCTTCTTTAATCCTACCTATGACCCATTACAACCAAATAAAGACCTTTTGATTAGTGTATGCATTTTACTTTATAGCGGTGGTGATTTGGCATCCATGCAAGCTTATGGTTGTGTCATCTTTTGTCAACTTGAATGATATTGACCATATACACTTTTGAGTGATTAAGAATGTTTTTCCTTGTGAGATTGGTTGAGAAGTGTATGTTTCAACTTTGAGGCAATTATTAAGGGTGTTAACATTTACTTTGGTTTTGTGCTATGAATTGCATGTGATTTTTGTTGGACTTTAGCTCATTTATAGTGGTGCATTCATTGAGGAAGTTTTGAGAATTTTATGTTTTTCTTAGTATGTGTTTGTGTTATGTCATTTGTTTGTTTAGTTTTGGGGAAATGCTTGGGACAAGCATTATTTAAGTATGGAGAGTTGATAGAGTCCAAATCAGTGCAATAATTATAGATATTTGATGGATTTTGGAACAGATTTATTGCACTAATTATGTGCTTTATTGATATTTTATCCATCTATGACTCTTTGATGTTAGTAGGAGAAAATGAGGCATTATTGGAGCAATTTGAGGCAAAATTTTAGAAATGCACAAAATTTACCGCGTGGGCACATTGATGAACGAATTTGGGGAATTATTTTTAAGATTGGAAGACTATCTTTCGGAAGGCTCCTATTGTCTAAGGAGGATTCTTTGGGATATATATCCCTTGTGATAAGTAATTTGATATTTAAACATTAACTTTCTTTATCAGAATAGGTTTTAAATATTTAATTAGTTTCTTTTAGATAATGAAGGGATTCTTGTGGTTCCTATCATCTATATAAAGGGAACACTAGAGAGGTAGGAGGCATGAGAAAATCACCCATCCTCCCTCTTATTATCTATTATCCATTTGCATATTACGTTTTGTTTCTAATTTCTTTTTATTCTGGTTAAGGATTAGTGAAGCACTAGTTCAATTCATCTGTGAGATCTAAATATGTTTATATACTCAATTAATAACAAGTATTTGTTATTCTTTGATTATTATTAATGGTTGTTTGAATTGATTGAATATTATGCATAGATATTTTGTTAAGTCTAATAGCTTATACCAAGTTAAACTAGGCAAATCTGTAATTGTTTACTACGGTTTAATAGAATAACAAATTGGCATTATTTCACCTCATATCAGAGTGAAATTTGTCAAGGGGAAATAACAGGCTAGTTTAATAAACGTCTTATCTGAGTTTATTGATTAGAATTAGGTCTCTCTGATTCTTAATGTTGTTGGTACATTAAATCTCATGTGCTATCTTTGGGGTTGTCTATTGATTAAGGGATAATTAACAAGGCWTTTCCTTTTAATTATCCACATTTAAGGAGGGATTGGTTGTTGAAAGCTGTCTTTGACAACTATAACTAATTTATTTGTGAATATTGAGTAAATCTTTCAATCAATGAACAAATGCATGAACTAGTGCAGATTTAATTGCCTTAGCCAGAAACTTGTCCTATTGAAAAGTTTATTGTTAAAGTTAGTGTTCTATAATTAATTGTTTCCTTGCTTGAATTCAATTGTTGGTTCATTATTTTTGTTACCCAAGTTGAACTCATAGTTAAAGAAAATTGATTCGTTGTTCTCTGCGAGAGACAACTCCGCTTACTATTGTACCCAATTAAATGTGAGAATATATATATATATATATACATATTGGTGAATTGATAACACAAACAGTTATGAACCTAGCAAAATTTGTGGATATAGTTGTTTAATTGTTGGAGTCTATGCATATATTAGGGGAGAAACTTTAGGATGACATCGTGGATATGATAGACAACAAAAACGAGAAGCTACAGACATATTGTATATGGTATGACCATTGGCTAGCATAAGCCAACTATAAGGTAGAGAAGCTAGAAAAGGAGAATTGCATCATTAAGCTTAAGATGGAAAAGTTACTAAAAGTGTTCAACTGAGTTTTGGTTGGGACAACTCGAATTTGGAATGTAGGTTATAGATTCATGATATTTAAAGATGGTACTTATAGTAGGTACTGATTGGTGTGAACCAACATTGATGGTGTTGTGTTATGGATGCGGATTGTTATCTCTTATTCGAATGGAAGCATGCAACTAATGTCAAGAGTATAACTAGGGAATGATTTGAGGATATATAATAATGAGGTTATTTAGGAGTTTAGAGTAAGTAATGACAACATAGGTATATGAATTGTTGGATTCTGAGCAAGTGCATGGTTAAAAATTATCCCTTGCTGGGAATATGGGCAAGTTAGTTGTTATTATACACACGATTGTTACTACCCTTAGTTAGGAGATTTCTATTCTTCGATGACTCATGTTGCTGACCAAAGGTAATGTATGCACTGAGTGCCTTAAGCTATTATTTATATAACTAAAAATGTGGAATTTTTTCTTTTTAGGGGTTACATTAAGTATGTGAAATAAAGAAGTACATGAAGCAAGAGTACCCAGAATTGTTTTCAAGAATAATGAAACTTAGAGGAATTATATTAAATGAAATCGTACTTCTAGATATGTTGTCTCTAGGAAGTATTATTAAAGGTTCCTCTAGAAGTAAAGGTTAATCRAAGAGGACCAGAAGCACGAATGGAATTCGGACTATCAAGGAGTAAAAGGCTAAAGTTTGTAAAGAATAGTAGGAATCAGCTGTAGAATATCAGGATTACTTAGAATTGTTTACAAGGCAGATTAAATTGTGAGGACAAAATTTTTTTAGTGGGGGAGAATTTTAAAATCCTAAAACTGACTATCACTTTATAGACTCACGTAGGGTATATTTTGATGCTTAATCATGTAGGGCAAGATGGATCATCATAGTTTTACTCGATATGCTACATTATTTTACAGTAAGAAAGTTTTGCCACATTTTTCCAGTTTTTATCACTCGAATATAATCTTGAGCTTTTATTGACATGTGATTCTACCCAGTTATCCTATAAATAACTCAATCTTGTTTTGCAAACAGTGCATTTACACTTTTTGTTATTTATAGCTTGATTTTGAATTTACTTGCACATTGCGCATTTGGTACTCTCTGGGCCTTGCTTAGTAGTTTCTTTACTCATGTTTTAGTGACAATTAACTAATTTTATAAGCAGCAAGGGAGGACCAGAAACGTTAGGAATCTAAGATTTAACTAAGTTGACAGTTAGCCTTCGTTCTTTTCTTGTACTAGCTTTGGCTTGACYTGGATTGCAGTTTGACTTTATGTATTTTATCTTCACTAGAGAGTTGTATATTGTTTCATGAGCTGTTATGTATACTTGTGCCCTGCTATTGAGAGGCAGGCAACGCTTGTACAACCCCAGTAAAACCTAGGGGAAAACGGGTCGTTACATTGTATATCATTTATAGGCTTGTACTCTTTCATGTCTAGGCATGATGGTTAGGTGATCTCTTTTTGGTTCTTCATATTTTTTTTTCCTTGTTGTTTTTTGAAACATCATCCTCCATAATTTCGAAGTCAATGTGTGTTTTTGTGGCCTTTTTTCCTTTATATATGCCAAGACAACCAATATTAACATACTACACAAGAAGAGGGCATGATGCACATTAATTTGTCATCTCCAAGCCTAGTATGAAGAATTTTCACAATTGACAAGACAACATCCAGTCCTATGAAATCCACAAGTTATTGGCTTGAACTAATAAATCAATTGAACTAATATATATCAAATCGAAAGTATACATTAGACTCTTTAAAGCGTCATTAACAACTGCCTATGCTATGTGCCTTTGTTTTTTAAAAGTTGGCATTGGATGTTGTTGGAAATTGAATTTTGGTCTCTGGTGAGAGCTTTAGCATCACTATCATAAAGACAAACATTGACAGAATTGAGTTCAGTGACCTGTACAATTTTGAAGCTCATCTAGCTAGCCTCAACCACACTATGCTCTTGATTTTCACCAAGGTCGCAATCAGATAGATTGTATTTCTTTTTGACAGATTTTGTATGCAATGATTGTTGCTCAAAAGTTCAATGGCATTAGGATTATTCTCTCACCAATGAGTACAAGAAATACTATTTGGCGGTGGAAAAGCTTCGATCTTAAGCTAGGGCCACCTATTTGGAGCGACAAAGGCTTCAATTTCAAACTTTGGAAAAGTGCAGATTTGTAGGGACACAATCTTTAACTTCAAACCTTAGACTTTTATTTTGAGGACAAAGGCTTCAAGTTCAAGTCTTGGTGCCTTCTTGGATTGAGGAGAGATTCAACATCATGCCTTGGAGCATTTACTCCAGCAAGGAAAGGCTTCAAGCCAACGCCATCTACTTACTGTAAGGAGGGGTTTTGGTTTCAAGCCGTAGCCATATCCACCTACTTGGAGCTAGGAGAGGCTTCGATTTCAAGCTTTACACGCATCCACCTACCTGGAGCAAGGAAGAGCTTCGATTCAAGTTGCAGCCACATCCACCTACTTGGAGGGGCATAAATTTCAAATTGCACACACATGCACCTACTTGGAGCAAGGAAGGGCTTTGATTTCAAGCTATGACCACATCCACCTACTTGGAGAGATGAGGAGGATCTTGATTCTAGACCATTATTGCAAAGAACTTAGACTTTGAAAAAACTTTAACTTCAAGTCTTGGATTTCTTCGAGCTTCCAATTTGCTGCAGGAGCAGGGTCTCGATTTCAGACCATCACTACGAAGGACTTCAACTTTGAAGGCGTTTACTTCAAGCATTGGAGACGTCCCAATTTGCTACATGAGGGTCTCAATTTTTGTCCATTGCTGTGAAGGACTTCAACTTTGAACGATCTATTAAACATTTCACTCTACTTTGAACGATGCAAAAAATTATATTTTTTGCCTAAAGATATGACTGAACTCAAAGTTACATTCTGAGCTGCTGATTTGCTTAGAAAATATTCCATTTTTTACCCCATTTTTACTCAATTTTGTGTCCATTACTTTAGTATTTTAGTTATGATTAGTAGCATTTTCCTGTAGAGATAAATAATATTACTATGATTGTAGCTTAAAATAGTCCTTAAAGTGCCTATTCATTGCTAAAAGTTTGGTCTTGGAAGGTATTTGTAGAAGTACAAAACAATGCTAGAGCAGACGCGCATCAGAGGACAAAGCTGAGGGGCATGTGGAACAAGAAAAAATCATTGCTAGGCTCAGAGGAGAAAATGAAGTGTTCTAGTGAAACAATGCTATAGAAAAAAAAAATGATGGATAGAAGCATTACAGAAATATCTAAATGACATGTGGCAGTCAAAGGTTAAATAAAGGATTTGAATGAAATTAGGTATCTTGCCTATGGGGATATCATGAAATGGACTTAAAGAAGATTTGTTCAAGTTGACCTTGATTTATTTGGGTTAAGAGAGACAAATAAGAACAAAATAAAATTGGACGAAAGGAATAAGACAAGAAAACATCTATCTAATCATGACATCTAATTGCCCCATGCCCAAGAGTCCAAGTTAAGTTTAGGAAGAGCAAAATGTCACAATATTCATATTTTCGAGGAACGACTCTGAGAACATCTTCCAATAAAACAGCATAAATTTCTTGTATTTAATGAAGGATTGAGTGAAAATGACATAAAGGAAGGTCTTAAAGTTCAAAAAGTTACCCAAAATGTACACTACAAGAAGAATATCTACTGAGTCAACACTGAACTCTCAGAGAGAAATGCTATAGTAATTGCCAACTCAACAACATCTCAAACTCTATATAAGGAATAAGTCTTTAGTGGGATAAAGAGTTAGAGATTATATTTTTCAACTAGAGTTTAGTTCTTAGGGTTCTCTTTGATAGAAGAAACCGCCTTATTTAACTTTTACTTTCTTTGTAGTTTAGATTAGAGAAAATGTGCGAGAGTCACCTATCTCTTAGTGTACTCTTTCTTCATCTTTAATCAAAAGCTTCCTTACATTTTAATATAATTAGTTTCAAGCTTTGGCAGAACAACAGAGGTTTTTCATGAGTTTTGAGTTCTTTATACTTCTAAAAGCTTGTGCTTTTATCATCTAATTCAATGGTAGAAAGCTTGACAAAGCTAACTGCCCAAGATTAGGGTTGTCTAAGTTTGTATTGAGTAAACTCCTTTGAAATATCAAGGGAATCCATTTGAGTTTTAGGAAGCCAAAAGCTTAACATAACCATTTTTGAAACTCAACATTAACAAGGAAAGTAACTAACTATCCTGGCCAAAGATATATGGTTTATGTACGAAGTGAAATCTACAAAAGAGTTGCTAAGGGTTAAAGGATAATAATCTCTAAGTCTTCAGTGACTTATTGCTACAGCATTCTAGTACCTCGCAGAGATAAGGGCACTTATCTCACCAGTGAATGATCCTACAGCACTACGGAATTGTTGGGAAGATTACTATAGAAATGTGGTCTAGTCTCCTACATATCCTTTATTTGCACTACGGATGGCTTCATGTAAAACATTACATGAGACTACTCATTGGTGCTATAGCATTTAGAACTAACTCTAACTTCTAACTATTGCCACTGACTTTTTATAACTATCTGTCCTACTTTTCTTACATTTACTTACTCACTTTCAGTCATTTATTTTTTAGTCATCCCCATTAACTGTCCCCTCTATTGCTACAACATTTTTATCTTCTTTACGAAATTTTCACATTGAGTTTTCATTAATCCAATCCTTGTGGGAGCGATACTCTACTGACTCTTTATTACTTTTTGACCAAGTATACTTGTATGTGTGTGTGTTGCTATAATCTATTCTAAGATTCAATCATGCAATTTTTTGACGCCGTTGCCAGGGATTGGCAATAGTAAAATTTTGTGTGACAATTCTTTGCTTTAAAAGTTTTATTGATTCTTCTACTCTTTTTTGCTACAAACTTGACATCAATGTATGAGCATAAAGGAATGTTTTGATCCACAAAATAATGGAGATTCCCTATAAAATCAATGTTGTGACAGCATTAACAACTGAAGTGGCTTCACTAACTAATATTCTCAAAACTATGAATACGCCCAAGGACTCCAATGCTACAGCAATTTAGGATATGATATGTTTATTGTGGCAAGGATCATATATATTAGAACTATCCATCAAATGTAGAATCACTTGTTATTTGGGGAATTGGAATAAGCCTGCTCTGACACACATACCCTTAATTGAATGCAATATCCAAACTTCTCATGGATCAACTAAGGTGGAAATTCATCCATGCTGTAGCAAAGAGAAACAATAAATTCATTTTTTTCCAACAAGAGTAGCAGCAAGGATCATATGCATATGAACAATCAGACACCATGGAGAGTGTATTGAAGGAGTATATGGTATGGAATGATGTTAACATTCTGAAGCAAGCAATCTTTTTGAGGAATCTAGAGAGTTAAGTTGAGCAATTTGTTGTAGCATTAAAATCTCAACCTCAATAAACAATGCCCAGTGACACATCTATACAAATCAAAGAGGAAGAGACTGATTAAGAAGAGAGGAGCAATGGTCTAGAAGTGGTATCTAAGAACAATGCTGCAACATGGTTGCAGCACACCACCCAGAAATAGAAAGAGGAAAGACCACCTTTACCATCCTTTCAAGAGCTTCAAGATAAACAATTAAAATTATAAGCATGCTACAAAAATAGAGGCATCAATGTTGTAACAACGTTGACAAAAAAATATAAATATAGTTTTGACGAGGTAGTTGCTGAAGTTATTTATGCAGCAATTGGACAATACGATATAGCTTAATCAAGTGGAGAAGTTTAGAAGGATCCAATATGAGAATGCAAGGTGAAAAAGGACAAAATTGAGAAATAGCATGATCTAGGGACCCAGCCAACGTAAGTGGAGGCCAAGAAAAATTTCTCAAGTGCATGCCCTGAAGCTCAAACACCATTAGAGAGAAAAGCTGGAGGGGGGGCATCACAAAGGCTACTCTTGTCCCGCTCTGCGTAACAAGTCCCAGGTGGGTAGCCTGTGCAGTTGAATCAACATTTGTACCAGTAATTTTAACATTGGGAAGAGTAGCCTTTGTGATGCAGTTCTTGATAGCCATTGATATCACTTGAATTTGATTTGGAGAGAAGAGATGAGTGGCAAAAATTGCCCCACTGGACATGCCAAATTTTGTATCTGCAAATTTATTTTSTACAAAATATTACAAACAAACAAGAAATATGTAAAAAATAATAATTTATAAACTTGATATAAAGTGGTTATAATCTTCGAACTATTCTCGACTCGAGAATGAACTCCCATAATTCTTCTATTTAGATTTGATTCCAAGGGCATCGTAACTTGATCTCGAATTTGATGATGGAACCTCCTTAAGATCT
This sequence comes from Rhazya stricta, assembly GCA_001752375.1. NCBI lineage: Eukaryota > Viridiplantae > Streptophyta > Magnoliopsida > Gentianales > Apocynaceae > Rhazya > Rhazya stricta. Next base: position 4,233,585 of record MEJB01000094.1, read on the forward strand.
GTAGAAGAATATCCAAAGACTTATAGCCTTGAACTTGAAGGCTAGTATTGATTTGCTGGATGAAAGACTTTCGTCACTGGGAAAGAAATAGAAAGAGCTTCAAAAATTTAGAGCTTCACTAATTCTGCAAGTATAAAATGAATAGTAAGGAAGGGTTTGTTTTGAACAATAGATGTCTTTCACATCCAACTAGAACAATAAGTAATCCTTTTTATCTTMAATTGCTGTTTCAAAAAAATGTATTTCTACATCAAAAAAGCGTATTCGAAAAAATATTTGGAAAAGAAAGGGTATTGGACAGCACTATTTATTCCCTTTCCCTTAGGCTTTGGCCCTATTTATAGGCATGTTGAGAGGATTTGATTGGTCAAGGCCCCATCTAGCAGTGATGTGACACTGTTTGATTCGCCAAACTATTTCTTTGATCTTTTCTAGTCAAATCTTATCATCATTGACACGTGTTAGCACTTAATTTGATAAGATATTTGGATTTAACGGGGTTATTGGAAATATTTTAATTTTTTATATATTTAATTTAAATAAAATTTGAAAATTTAATTTGGTGAAATTTTCATACTTACAATATTAAAAAGGAACGTCTAATAACATCTTTTCTTGAATAAACTTCATCTTTTATCTAGATTGTAATAATTCTTAACTTGATTTTTTCTTAAGAAAYTTATTTTAAGTTAATTTTGTTTAACACAAGTCTAATCAATATTCATATTTTGGATTCAATTTCAAACTTTTCTTTTTATCTCTATTATATACTTTATCATAAATTTTAGGCCTTTATTTTAACCTAGTTATTCTGCTAGGTTTATATATGTTACATTATTTCTATTTAGGTATCGCCATCACAACTGCAACATAAAAATGGAATTGAGTAAAAAAATGCAGGCAAAATCCTTAATAGAAGTTTATTCAATTTCTATTTAGAAGTTATTCTGCTAAGTATATATATGTTACATTATTTCTATTTAGGTGTCACCATCACAACTGCAACATAAAAATGGAATTGAGTAAAAAATGTAGGCAAAATCCTTAATAGAAGTTTGTCTATATGTAAATAAAAATTGTTTCTACATGTGGAATATATTTTGATTTTAATTAAAAATCTTTCAAAATGATATGTTTTAACTCAGTCGTTTACCAGACAAAAGACAATCCTCTCCTCTTATAATTAAAAAAATAAAAGAGAGAGAATTGTAGTACGTAGGATGTTAATTGGGTTTTGTGAGTTAGGCTTTTTTGGAAATTCACAAATCAAATAAGGAAAATTACGTTTTTGGAAATCATTTTCATTTTCCATAGTAGTTTCCCTAATTAACTAAACAATACAATTAGATTGTCAACTCCTAATAATTTTTTTTCCCTTTTTCTTCCGGACATCTTTGAACCAAACAGAGCCTAAAAAGTACATTTTATTTCATGAAGTTGGGTAGATCCAAAATTTTGGGATATGCCTTAAGCTCCACCGTTGCCATTCTCCAGATCTTTCATTTGAAAAACTTTGTCCATTGGGTCCCTAGCACCATCAAGCTTGATATTCATACGATCAACATTCTTCTTTGCATCCTTATAAATCATGTAAAGTATCATTTGAATGATCCCAAGTATGAAGCCCAAAATATTTGGAAACTGCAAATTCATAGACCAAAGAGAAAAACAAACCATTAAATTTGTTTTCTTTGAAATGCATGAACCATGCATGTATGGTCAGGTTGGAAGAATATTACTACTTCCACGCAAGGAGTGTTTACTTACAGCAATGTAATAATCCTTTACAAAGAACCCGTAGAAAAACCATGTTTTGGCAGAGAGAGTGAGGAAGAATGACAAAGTAATTGGCATGAATTCTACGCTCTTGGTTCTTATAACTTGGCCCTGAAACATGCCAAAGAGACAGAAGAATAATGTTATAAGAGAAATCAAGTACTTGAATTTGTAACTGATCAATTAAAATTGCCATTTCTTTTTATGCGGTTAGTGTTTTAGAGGTACACGATTCTATATATATATATCTCCTTTCTTGTAAGTACATTACTTCTTTTACAAAGAAATCATGTAGCCTGTAGGTTTCCATATTGCCAAAGCCTACTTAGGTTTGTACTTAAATTTTTCGCTGGCTTTTCAGAAAAGGAAAAACAAATACTTAGATTTTTGTACAAGATATATTTAGAAGGTTACCATGATACTTAAAGGAGCAGCAAATACAGCAATATTTATCACAGCACAGATCCACCCTACCATAGTGACTCTCTTTGCACCTTTTACAAGCGTTAAGGAAAATGCGATGATCAAACCTAAGCATCCTATGTTGAACAGGAATACCATTTTCATTGTGGCAACCTACAAAATCATCATCAGCCTTTCAGTTAATATGCATATGTAAAACGAAAGACACGAGTTATTTTCTAATGGTGTCTTATAAAAGAGGTATTGAAATAATTGGTTCTCGGTAAGGCTCGCATAGATTTGCGAGCAATCAAAAGTTATTGTAGTTCGAAGTTGAGTAGGAATGTTGCTCGACTCCATCGCTTAAACTCAATATCAGTGAAGTAGATTGAGCTTAAGTTGAGTCAAGCATCAATTGGTATATCTGAGGGCTAAGGGAAGGAGGAATATGGCATAGTTGGCAATCTCATATAGTAATTTACCCGCAAGGTCGGAGTTCGCCTGAGACTAGGAATAAATGAATTTACCTTAGATTTCTTGGGCGCATATATCAGGAATAACAAGAGGTAAATCATTTCGATGACACATCCAAAAGAATTGATGCTGGAAATCAAGATTGCATTGGTCTTGAGAGCAGCATAATACACAAATAGAGATGCACTAAATAGTGCTACAACATAGGGTATAGATTGAAACCCTTCTGATGTTTTCTTCTTGTAAATGCTGTAAAACGTCGGCCTGAAATAACAAGACATGAACTAATTTGAGTGCTGAGCAAAGTGGCTAAGGATGAAGTATAGTATAATTGGTATACCAATGATAAATGAACTATTTTTGTAGTTGGAGGAGCTTACACTGGAGCTAGGAAAACCATGAAAGACACAAAATTGCCTGCAGAAAACATTCAAATTTAAAAAATAAATTAATTTATCACGTTTTAGTACATAACTTTTTTATAACTTGAACTTATTGGACATTAATTTTGAGGTCATGCTCGAATGTATTATTTATAAAACATACTAAAGCTGGACCAAAAAAGTGCATTCTAGCCAAAGATGATCCTGAGAAAAAAATTCAAAAATTTTCAGTCAGTCCTCATTCTTGTATGTGTTAAATAAGTGCCCCTGTAAAAGTTTTAAATGGTAAAATAGATGTCTACTCTTACGTTATTCTAATAGGTTTCCAGAATCTGGAATACAAAAAGTGTGGTTTTAATGCAACGAGACATAGATAAATATGTATCAAATTGAAGAGAAAGTAAAAGTTGCATACCCAAGATGCCAAATGTGAAAGCCAGTGATGAAATTGCCATTTCTTTATTGAAAGCACTTTTGCTCTTTGGAATTCCTTTACCAAAGTGGCTTGAAGAAAATTGCATGCAACTCAATCCTATATATACTAGAAAAGAAGAGTTGAGTAGAGGTTATGGTGCCTGTCATGAACATTAGGCTCGGAATATCTCAATATGTGGCCATAAATATCTCGTATTTCTTGTCTTAATAGATATAAGATATATAACTGAAGAGTTAAAAGTTAATAAAAAGGAGTAGGTACAATGTATTGAAAGTTTTATTTCTGAACAAATATGGCTTTTCTTTTTAGGGACAAAAAGTGGCTTTTTGTCTTTTCTCTTTATTAGAGAAATGTGCGATTTAATTTCCTACCACAAAAATAAAACAAATGAAATATAAGATAACATCACAAAAAATAAATCGTTTTTTACAACATTACTTGGTGGGAATTATGTAAACGGTTAATATGAACTTGGCTTGGTTATGGGTTGATGGAAACGAACCAAAAGAATAGTAGTGGAAATTTCTTTTCTCATTTTCTCCTTCCTATATGCTATGGAGAAAAATGAAAAAGTAATTCTTAGGAAATTCAAAATTATATATTGTTTGATTAACTAAGGAAACTATTAAAGAAAAAGGAAATGATTTTCAAGACAGTAATTTAATTTCACTTGCTTGGTTGTGGATCTTGGAGTGGAAATATAAAATAATAATAATAATAATAATAATTAACAAATAAATAAGAACAAAAATATATTTAATAATTTATTGCAATGTTTGTAAAAAACAAAAAAACTCATATTTAACTTTTTTACAAAATAATATTAAGTTACATGTTTCTTTTGCACATTAATTAAAAAATATGCTCGGAAGTTAAATTAAGAATTTAGAATAATTGATATTGATTTATTCTATAGGATGACAAATTAGTTCTTGCACTACAATACGTAATTATTGAATAATTTCATACTAGCCCCATAAATATGTAGAATTAATAATAGGCTCCAGAGATAAACTAGGATTTCAAATAAAGTAGTCATGTACTTTAGTCAGTAATTTTTGTATCCGATTTGAAATAGATATAAAATGTTATGGGATGTTTATTAAGTGAAATTCGGTAGTTGTTTTCTTATTTTTCAAAAATATCCTATCCCAAATCCCTCACTGGGTTTGAGAGATTTGTGAGGAATTTACGACGAATGTTTTATTTTTATTTTTTAAATTTTTTATTTTTATTCAAAATCTCTTGTAGAATTTAATAAYGCACCTATAAAATGATGAGTTATTTACTTTTTATGGTTATCACAATAAATAACGCATCCGGTGGATCATTATCAAATTTAGATAATTTATTTCATCAAAACAAGTTGCGAAATAAGCAATTATACTTTTAGGTTAATTCATGCCATCGCTAATTAAAAGTAATGAATAGAATCGTTACAATTAGCGATTAGTGTTTGATAAAGATGGTAGAACTATACCTGCCCCCAAGCGTGAGACCTTTAATCGCTTACACAAATTTAGACATTGCATTTTCTCTCTCACTAACTTCGCAGGACTCTCTCTTCTGTCTCTTTAGAGAAATAAATTATTCTTTTGTCTTATGATGATCCATAAATTTTATGGACTGACTCATTAATAACTCCTTATTAATTATGGCCCAAAACTTAATGGAATATTAAATATTTAAATAATTAATTATATTAATTATTTCGAGTTTTAATTAAATCCATTCTTTCTGTTTGATTAATCTTTCTTACGTGCTAGGATTGACTTAATTAATTACTACTATTTCTGCTTTGATTTACATGTTGCAATGAGATTATGCATGCAGATTAAAAAATTTGTAAAATCTAAATAACATTAAATGAAAATAGCTAGGATAACCTTATCATTCATGCTTTGTAATGCTTTACTTTTATTAACTAGGTAGAATTTCAAGATTTGATGTTTAATTTTACTATAATATTATTAAACGATAAAATGGAAAAAAAATCAAGAAATACTTTCTTGATTTTATAATTCAATAAATATTTTGAAACATGAAAATCTTCCAAATGCGACATATAAATTAAAATGAAGATAGTAATTAATAATGGGACTAATATTAAGCACCTTTAATATTATTCCTTTAATATATACATTCGAATATATGTATATATAATACAACACAATTTTTTCTAAGTAGTAATCTAGTTTCTCTAAATATGTGTAATTTTTAAGTGAAAAATATTAAAAACAGTATTAGAAAATATTTTAGACTTAAAACAAGTACAAACACAGCATAAAGAGCATTATTGTCATCTTCAGAAATAATGAGTTTTGACCACTTTCTTTTTTTTTTTTTTGTGTTAGGAACAAGGCTTCACTTTTACTGCATTTCAGTTGCTTTTTTTGACAAAATAGAACAGTTCTGACGCACAAAAATAAGCTGCTTATTTAAAAATATATTTTTTTAAAGCAGCTTAAAAATAAATACAAGTTAAGGAGAAAAGCGGGGCATACTCAAGTGAGGTTTACCAATTAATGGGCACACTTGCAAATGTGAAGTGATATAGATCTACTTCTGTTTTAAGGAAAAGAAAATCATATCAATTTAGTAGGTCTTACATAAAAAGCATAAAAAAATATATTAACTAAATAAACTCTCTAAAAAAAAAGAAATAAATATCTGTACACGCTAAGATGAAATATAGAATCAGCTTCTTTTGGGAGTGGACGTACCATGGCTTCTATCAAATTGGTATTTGATCATCAATAGTTCTTGCTGTATGGAGATGCTTCAGTTTAAGTTGGAGATGATCATAGTTATCATGTTGAAGTGAAAATTGACTTTTGAGGGGTTCCATGGAGTGTCATCCGGTCATTTCGTGTCTCTTATTATATTTTTTTTAGTATTCTTCATGTTATTACTTAGAAAGTTAATTAAGTCATACTAGAAAATATAATTATATTATGATTGGTGTGATAGAGAGAATGAGATCTCCGATCTAATATGAAAAAGAAATTATSGAGAGTTTGAAACGATATTATTAARTTATTTGTTTAAGCATTRCTTTTAYAYGTTTTATTTATTGAAAAAATTATCTACAAGACATTATTGCAAGAAGACAAGAGAGAAGAGAGTTATAAGTGTCCTACTTATGTGCCTAACTAATGTTGAAATTTGGATATAAATTTTGGGTTTCTATCCAATCAATTTGGATTTGGTATTTTCTCCATAAATTGGTACTTAGGATTCTATGCCTTTCCTCTAAAGCCTAATCATGGATGTGGACATATTGATATTTGTAGGTATTCTCATCATTTTGTATGCCCCCAAAACATACGTGAGTTGGCAGGTGACGGCCTCYCTCAAATTGAGAGCCTCAATTTATACGATAGATAGAAATGCACGAAGTCCAAATGCGTCCCTCCTTAAGTGTTGACAATTAGAAGGAAAAGCTTTATTAATTATCTCTAATTGGTAGACAACCCCAGACATAGCACATGAGATTTAATATAAAGACAGCATTAATAATTAGAGAGATTCAATTTTAACTAATAAACTCTGATAGCAGTTTCATTAAATTAGCCTGTTATCCCCTTGGCAAATCTCACTCTGAGAGCAAGTGAAATAATGTCAATTTGCCACTCTTGTTAAATCACAACAAACAATTATGTATTTGCCTGGTTTAACTTGGYTACAAACTATTAGACWTAAYAAAATATCTGAGCGTAATATTTAATTAAATCAACARCCATTAATAATAATAATAAAGAGTAACAAATACCTATTAATAATTGAGTATATAAACACTATGAACTGAACTAGTACTTCATTAATCCTTAACCAGAATAGAAGAACTTAGAAACAAAACATTATCTGGAAAACAAAAATGTCTAAAGTAAATAATGAAGAATAGGATGTAATCTCCTCGTGTGTTCCTGCTTCCTATGCCCCCTTTATATAGAATAAGAAGCAACAAGAATAGGAAACAACTAGAATTCCTAAATTGTSTTAACTGCCTAATTTAAATATTCAAAATATAATCAAATCACTGATTGATTATAAGGGATACACATCCTACAAAATCCTCCTTAGATAATAGGAGTTTCTAAGAAAATAGTCTTCCAATTTTAAAAATAATTCTCCAAATTCATCCATCTGCGTGCCTATATGGTAGATTTTGTACACTTTTGAAATTTTATCTCAAAGCACTCCAATAATGCCTCTTTTTCTCTTACTATATCCATAGAGTCCTAAAATAAATAAAATATCAATAAAATACATAATTAGTGCAATAATTCTGTTCCAAAGTCCATCTATATATATATATATTATTGCACTAATTTGGACTCTACTATCACCCAAGTACTCCTTAAAGGTAGAAAGCTCTTCTTCATTTCTTCAAAAACTATCTACACTTTTTCTTCAATAGCATAAATGGATTCAATTGGCATTCAAGTAAGCTTCCCAGCAACTTGGCTACCATAAAAGTTGAAGATATTGACGTTGAACACTCTTTATAATGTCAACTCCRTGGAATTCAAAAATGGTGGCAGCAATATATTGCCTTCGAAAAGGCCTTGTCCTTTCTTTGTGTGAAGGAAGAAGTGGACCACTTGTCTCCAAATGTATGGTAGTTTGTTCATCAATAGGATTACTAATCAATGGTTGAGCAGTATTATCATCATTCTTGCATAAGTCGATTTGAGGCAAGAGGCTCTCAATCTCATCCATAATAAGAGAAACTTCATTCACATGCGAAGAACCTTCAAATGTCCCTAAATGTGAAAATATAAGAGTTAGAAGAATTCTAAAATTTAATATATATTTATTCTAAGAGTGATTTACTTACATGAAGCACTAAAGTCTGAAAAGATATAGTTGAACTAGGTACTCCTTGTGAAAAGTCGGAAGAAATAGTAGCCCACCCAATGTCATCTTCTTCTTCTTTAAAGGACCATTCCATGGCCGATCTTGCACAGGATCACTCATCGTTCCACTTTCACTGGAAAGGGTATTGATTTGCTTGCCAACTGCAGAAGAACCAGCAACTCTAGATTGAAATTTCGCTGTAGTGAGGCGCAATAGCATCTTCGTTCGGGGAGTTGTAGCTTCTTTAGAAGTAGAAGAAGGTCTTAAAAGATTGAAGATCGCTATACCCTTAGAAGAAACAATTTCACTTTAGAGAAAATCCCACCGAGTATTATACTCTTTTGTAGCAATCAACTTTGACGTCTTTGCAAGAAGTACAAAAAGAGCGCGTGTCTTAAGGCGAGTAGATGATTCCAAAGTCGAATGAGATCCTCTATTGTGGGCAAGTAAGATTTCTCCCTCAAGTCACCAAGAATATCTTGACAAAATCCAAATTGCCTGTAGAATCTGTGGAGACTATAAGGTCCTATCACATCCATGGAATCCTGTCGAAGGATTAAGAAGTTAGAGCRTAAACTGACAAAGTAATCAAACCAAGTCGATGATAGAGACCCATCATCCACCAAAGGTAGCTCGAAGTCGCCATTCATGCTGTTACATTTCATGGAAGAGGTATCCATATGTCTGAAAATTACTTCTGCCGCCGAAAGAGATAAATTTTGGCAATCTTCTCTCCATGGAAATTAACCATCCTTGCAGCTATTACTCTTGTGATATATGCCAAAGTCTTGAGCAATCCACGTTTACATGTAATGAATTTGGAATGTTGCACGACACTCCTTCATAAATAGGAACTGGGAGACCTTGTCCAAGCCATTATAGATACTCAACAAAGATGGTATAGTTAGTGAGAATTTTCGCCCAGAAGCCATAAGACTAGCCACCTTAAAAACATCAGGGCGAATGCAATCGATCTCTCTACCTGAAAAAACAAAATTACTTATCTAACAAGATAAAAATGTAGCCACGTTTACTTCCTCTATCAAAGATTTGGGATGTTGAGTACATCGAAGGGTTTTGTTTTCTCCCTCCATAATTCTTAAACAAGAACCATTCACGATGCCTGTAAGATTGTTCAACGCCCTTGGGTTTGTTGTAGTTTGCCGCTTATATAGTCTTGGGGGAGGCTATGCATACCTATTTGGCGCTTTAAATCAAAACTATATCTAATTGTCGAATGAAACTCTATGCAGGTACCCATTCGTAAGTCTTTCAAAGGTCCAAAGGCGAAAAAAAGAAGAAACTTACAAATTTTAGGAAGCAGACAGTTGCCTTCATTGTCAATCTCATAAAGCTCCTTGGTGGAAAGGATTACCTCATCATAAAATGTGAATGGGAAGACCGCCAAGACTCCTCAAGTCCCAAAGTAAAATAGACAACTCGCCAATTGAAGTGTGTAATGTGTTCGTCGGTGGACACTAAAGTTCGCAAAAGGCATGCATGACATGGCTATAATGATCATATGTAAACAAAGAAACATAGATGACATCATATATTTTCATCTCACGAAGTAGCTTCTTAGGTTTCAGTCGCTCCTAGTAGCTCCATGTGAAGCTAGTCTCTCCAAAGTTTGAGATGAGGGCATTCCAAGAAGTCTTGTCGAGATTGCAATTGGCAAAAGGAAGATAAAAATTTCTAGAGCTTGTGTTTGCATCATGGGTTGAAGATAACAATAGCAAAACTTCTTGGGGTGATGAGATGGAGAATGAGTCGACTACTTCCTTGGAATATGATAATGACAATTTACTAATGTAGAAATTCGCTTCGTTGGAAGATCGATTTGTATCTAGGTATCTCGATGCTGACGGGAGAACATCTAAAATTATGAGTTTAAATTGAGATCCCTTTCGATTGTCTGAGATGAAGATGTATGGTTTTGGATTCTCAAAATCCTTGATCTTCATTTACTAAGGATTTTGAATCGCACGACCTTAAAAAAAATATTTTCCAAAATGGGTAAGTATACTGAGACTTAAAAAAAGATATTGAAGTTGTCCAAAAAAAAAAAAAGAGAAATAGAAAGTTGCCAAAAAAAAAAATAAAATCAAAAGCGGCGCCGGCCTAGCAAATTAATGGCCCAAAAAAAAGGAGCCAACCAAAAAAAGAAAAAAAGAAATGAGCCCAATTCGAGCTTCAACAAAGATGACCCAACTTCATCGCTAAAAAGTGGAGCCCAAGAATTAGGCCCGATCCAGTTGTTGTCCGCGTTCTCATTGTGTCCTTCGATTTCGCAATCGGCAGTACGCAGCATTAGCTACGTTCCGGAGGCTGAAGGTTGCTGTGGTTATTACAAACCGGGATAAGCCCCAATTTTAATTGCGGTTAATGAAACGTCCAACCATAAGACTTCGTCGCTTGCCGTCATTTTTGCTTTCAAAGGCAGTAGTGGCACCACCACTATTCCCAGTCATGATGGCGATTGCATTAGGGAGTTGGTGTTCACGGAATGATCTATGGCTCCCATAGTCACCGCATAGACTTTTCAGGCATGCTTTCCCCTTGTAAAACAGCTCTTGGTGAAGCGGTCACGAGGTTATTATCATTATTGATACTAGGATTTGATTTATTTTCTCCACTTGGCACCATCGACCCTTTTCTTAAAGGGGCTTCTCTGCAATGTAACTTTGGAGTTGGCAGTATCCTTATGGAAGACAGGATATATCGAAGATGAAGAAGACTTGAAGGAGTCTACAAAGCAGAGACTAAATGGCTAGGAACTGATGGAGGATAGAGGAGTCATTTTTGGAGGGAGTCTTCAACTCGCTTTTGCATACTGAATTGGGCATCCAGTATTCGCCCCTGATCTAACACGCAGTTGATACAGAATCTTCTTCTTCTTCACCAGGAGCTGAAACAGAAGGCAGACTCATCGTTGTGGCTACCGCCGGAAGCAGAAGGCAACCTCGGTGCCACTGCAAGTCAGAGACAGGCAGAAGGCAGAGGCCAACGTTGCTATAGTCACTGCCGGAAGGTCCAGAAGGTGGAGATTTTCTCTGTCGTCACCACCGCATGCTCGAACCCTTCAAAAGTTAAGAAGAAGAAATCTGACCGCCGTCGACGCCGCTCACGAGTCACAGCCAAAGGCCGCCGCTGCAAAGGTCGCCGCCATTAAGGTTGATGCTATGAGAAAGTCCCAATCTTCGCCGCTGCAGATCGAATTAAGAGGAGGCAGCTTTGATTCTCATCTTGGGAAACGAAGACGAAGAGGGGTTGWCATCGCARTTCATCGCCRTCACGGCTTCTCATTCACCGCTACACTCTCGCTGCCASAGATCAAAAACCAAAATGTAGAAACTTTCTCCCTAGTCGCCGTCACTGCTGGCCACCGCCATGGCCATCGGAAAACAGAAGGCAGAGGTCATTGCCATGGCAACACGGAGGAGCAGGTCTGAAAGACGTCATCCGTCACCCATCGCCGGCCGCCGTAGCTCCAAGCCGTCAACGTCTACCGGCAAAGAGAAGAAGTCGAATTCTGCAAAAGGGGTTTCGGCTGAGTTTGGGCTACTTCCGTTCGGCCTACAAGGGAAGATGTGGACCAAAAGAAAAAGAGTTGGGCTGCTAGTCTGGGCCATCTTTTCCAGCCCGGGAAGCAAGCAAAGTGAAAGCTTTGGGCCGCACGTTTTGGGCTGAATCCAATTGGCCCACAAAGGAAGACACGGGCCGCAGCAAAACAAAAGAAAGAAGCAAAGGCCGAACAATAAAATGATTTGGTCCGTTGATCGGGCAAGCCTGTAATGGGCCAAAAAAATGCAAACAAGGAAAAAGCTGGGATGAACGCCTCAGCGGCCCATGAAAAGAAAATGAAGAAGCATAGAAGCAAACAGACGGGCTACAAGGAGTGAGCATGGACCGAGATAAAAAAAGGCAGACCAGAGAAAAAAAGAAACAAAGCCCGTAATGAAAAAATAAAACAAGGAAAGAAACATAAACAATGTACAGAGGGCAACTAAAGAAAAAAAAAAAAAAGAGAGAAGTAAAAATATTGAGAAGGAAAAGGTAAGCAAGTAAAATGATAGGAAAAAGATCGAAATTTACATTTTTTTGTCTTTTTCTAGCAATTCTTGTTGGTTGGGTAGGAATTCCCTAAATACAAGGACAAGTGCTTCATTAATATAAGAGATTTATGTAAATAATAGTAGGATAATTTATCAAAGTCAAAAAAAAAAAAAAACAAAAGACAAGACAATTTACCAAGATATTAAAGTTGATGATGCAAAGAAAAGTAAAACGAGAGAAGCTCACATAATTGGAATACATATGTAGACAAAAAAGAAAAAGAGAGTTGTGTTAGGTTTAGGAAAATAAGTCTTATCACAACTCAATATCTAAGATATGTTTAGATTATGTTTTAGATTAGGATTTTTGATTATCTAACATAATATCAGGTAAGTTTCAACCCAAGAGAAGGAAGATGGATGGACCCAATGAATTGAAAGAAAAAGAAGCGTAACAAATTGAAGAAAAGGGGGCAAGTCTAGCAAATTGAAAAAAAAAGGAAAAAACCAGTATTTGAAGAATGAAGGGGCCCAAATGTCTTAAATATGATCGAAGAAAAATAAATTAAGTTATTGGACCTATAATATCGACCCAAATAGTATAAATTTAGTTTGAACTTATTCACTCGAAATTCATCTTCCAGTTGTACCCGCGATCAAGTTTCAGGGACAATTTGTGGATATGAAAATTTTATTAAATTAAACTTTCATAATTTATTTAAATAATTAAAAGCTAATTTTAAATACTTCCATTAAATTGGGGGATATGTGACATCTTGACCAATGAAATGATAACACGTATCAAGGATGACAATGTTCAACGAATGGAAATCAAGGATGGAACTCTGCAAATCAAGTGATGCCAGGCTGCTTCTATATATGATTCGACCTATCAAATCAATTCGTTTTGCCTATAAATATAGACAAAAACACAAGAGGAAGAGGTTTAGAAATTCATATTAAGGTTTAACAATTGAGATAAACTTAGAAGAAAGAGCTCTAAATCCTCTTTTAAATCCCGAGATCAAGTTGTGAAGTCCTTAAAATATCCAAAGGGAAGAATCAATGAATTAAATTCTTGCCATGAGAACATTTCAAACATTGTAAGACTTGTTTTATCAAATTTATAAGATTAGTACACTTTTTCGCATTCCTCTTGTTTTTTTATATTATTTTACAGACGAGAGATTCGTATAAACAATCTTAAGAATTGAAGTTTCATTAAATGATCAGGGATAYTTTTATTGAATAGGGATATAACTGAAAATTTTAATTCATTATTCATTTGTATTTTAAATGTAACGCTCCTTCAAACATACTCGGTATGACACACCTTTAAAAATTGGAGGGAATGCACAATTTTAAAGACTGTCACCATGATTTAGAAGATTGTTCTCCTTAAGTGACAGTCGCATTGGAAACACCGCCAACCTATTTCTTTGTAGTCATCGAAGGGCAAGCAAATCATTCTTTATTAGCCTCTTCTTGAGGGTCATTGATCATGAGCATAAAATTATAATTCAAGTAAAAGAAAATTGCTATTTGCCAATATTCAAGATTTCTAAATTGAAATTAACAATAAAGGGTGTTACGCTGTTATTCATGTACTTGACTTTACTTGTTTGAGACGTGATGCTATCTTCTTTCCTAGTGTTTCATCATTTCGACTTTCTAAGATTCCTTCAATGAAATCTACTTTTGTGCACCATGCATTCTTGATTTTGGAGGGGGGACCCTTCCATTTCCTTACTTTTTTTCTTTCTCTTTATTTGGATGTACTCTTAGAAACGAAAAGAGAAAAAGAGTTCTTAAAAGACTTGATAGGAGGAAGAAGAATGGTCGATTCTTTGGTTGGAGCTGCTTGTCACCACTTGAACTAGAATACCTCAAAACTTGCAAGCCAAGGGAACGTTCCTGAGGGTTTAGGAATACTCGACTAGGATTGCCTTAGGAAATGCCCAAGTACGATCCATGATAGCCTGGGGACGTCCTAGAAGAAACTGGATTAATGATTTGGAGCATGTTAGAGCACTTAGAAAGGCACTGGAACATTCTAAACACACGTCCCAGCATGAACTAGAAACATGCACGTGTGCACCAAGATTACCTAAACAGCTTCTGGACATGCCCAGGCATGTCTAAGCACGCCCATGAACGTTCTGGATTATGTTGGTCTATTCAAGATTTGGCAATAACCTATAACCTTTCATGGTTCTAGGCTGGTATAATGGATGGATAAGAAAACTTCCAAGCAAGAACCTCCAAGACTTATTCTAGACAAATATTTAGGAACTCTCTAGAGGTTTAGTTCAAGTGATTGGATGAAACTAATCTCCACCATTAATTGAGGAGGTGGAATGCCCATAAATAGGAGGTCTTACCTTTGATTTGCTCACCACACAACCAACCAAGCAACTAAGCAAGGATTGTTGAACTAATGTAGCTTTCAAGTCCTGAGTAAGAGCATTCTTCAAGCTCAACTCTTTTAATCTCTCTTTGAAGTATTCTTTCTTCCTTCATTCTTAAGTTTTTGTTTATAAGTATATTGGAGGGTAAGACTAACATAATCTCTAAGAGGGGTTTTGTGTTGGCTTAGCACCAGACGAGCCATCAAAATAGAATTATTGATTCGTGACAAGTGGTATCAGAACAAACTTTAAGTTGCAGGATACTTGAAAGAAACCATGTTGAAAGGAGAGAACAACTTAATTACAGCCATGGAAGTCCAAGAGCAACTCCTTCTAAGGGGAACAAAACTCACAAGATCAAGGAAGGGCAAAGATAAATTTGAAGAAGCTATGGGCACGTGAGAAACCCGACTTTCCGAAGTTAAGATGGCTATGGGGGATGCTAGGGAACATCTTGATATCCTTGAGCAAGAAATGGATTAACATCCAAGGGAAATCTAAGAAATCAAGGAGGCCATCTCAGTGGATAAGGATGCAAGTAGAGTAGCTAGCCTTCCAATAAAAAGTGATGGGAATGCTTTCCAACTTCAAAGSCCAAATGGAGGAGATGTAGAAAGAATGGGTAACGTGTACGGATGCCATTTCTCGAGGGAATGCCTTTGAGGCGAAGTTGTTTGCAAATGGGAGGTATCTCGATTGAAGGCTTACAAAGGTAATTAGGATGCCAATGAAATTGATAATTTTCTATGTCATTAAACACTTCAATATAGCTGACATGGATAAAGCCTTTAAGGTACGCATTGCTTCTCTTTATCTTGTTAATGATGCAATGCTATGATGGCGTATGAAATGAAGTGATACAAAGTTAGGTATCGCCATAGACATGTGTGAGTACATTAAAAGAAATATTAAAAGGCAACTACATTCTAAAAGACAAAGCCTATTTACCAATGAAAAAACTAAAATCTTTATGACAAAATGGTTCCCATTCAAAACCATATTTAGGAGTTCTGGTCTCTATGACTTTGAATTTCAGATAGAGCTACTCTTTAACTTTATGGATGGATCGTAACCATGGCCTCAACAAGAGTTGAGATGACAAAAAGTCTAAGACCTTATTTTGGCCATTTCAGTCGGGGGAGTGTTTCATAGACTACTGTAAACTCCATGACTCATTTAAGCCTAACACAAAGGAGCTTGAGGAGAAATATGTGGGAGCCAAGGACTATAAAGGTAAGTGGACGAATGACTAACCTTGTACCAATAGAAAAGGTAGATACAAAAAACTACACAAAGGAACAATAAGCATGAAAACTTAAAGAGAGAGACGATTGTTTCTTTTGTAGAGAAATTATTGGATAAGTGATCGTCCCAAGAGAGATGCACTTAGTGCCACATTGGAAGAACGGAAGTAGACATAGACACAAATTTAGATAGTGATGATGCAATGACCAAACTCCCTCGATGTCTCGACGCCCCAAAGGCCTTCCAAGAAAGGGTTGATGTACGAAGATCTATTGCTTGGAAAAAATCACCCTAAGGAGTTGATAGATATTGGTGCCACACATAACTTCATCAAGATGGACTAAACTAAGAGGCTCGATCTTAAAGTCTCCAAAGAAGATGCATGGTAAAGGCGATAAATTTTACCACCAAGCTAACTGCAGGAATAGCCCAAGGGTTAAGGCTACGACTTAGTACTTCTGAAGGAACGATAGATATCACAGTAGTATTGGTATACGATTATTAAGTACTTTTAGGTATGTCTATTGGAAGATATAGAAGGCTTTTCTATCCTATTCCTATGTGCATTAGCCATACTGACGAGAGGGCTCCACATATGGTCCCACTTGGTAGACGACTATCAAGTACTTTTAGGTATGTATTTGTTTGAAGATATTAAAGTCTTTCCTATCTCATTCCTATGTACACTTGACATACTAGATGAGGGGGCCTCCATGTATGATCTCAACTAAGACCAAGGACAGCACGACAAAAAATGAGCTTTTAACTTTGGTAACTATGCAAATAGATAAGAGTTTAACAAAGAAAAGGTTCCCTCTGATATGCCAATGAACACTACAATTATTCCACGAATGTTCGGGAACATCTTAGAAGAAATCAGAATGATCTCGAGCATGCTAGAGTGCCCAGGAAGGCACGAGAACATTCTGGACAAATGTCCATGCGTGAACTACAAACACGCAGACATACACCAGAAACATTCAGGAAGCTTTGGGACATGCCTAGAAGCATCTAGTCATTCCTAAGCCCACCCAAACACACCTTAGAATGTTCTTGACACTGCCGGTTAGTTCAAGCCTTGGCAAGAACTTAGAACTTTCCATGGTTATAGGCTGGGACAAGGGATGGATAAAGAAACATCTAAATAAATACCTCCTAAACTTGTTTTAGACAAATATTTATGGACTCTCTAGAGATATAATTCAAGCCATTGTATGAAACTAATATCCTTTGTCTATTAAGGAGGTGGAATTCCTATAAATAAGATGTGGCTTCTCATTTGATCCTCAAGAAATAAACCAAAAAACTAAGAAAGTATCACTAAATAAGTATAGCCTTCCAAATATTGAGTAATGGCATTCTTCTTCAAGCTCAACTTTCTCACTCTTTCTTTGAAGTGTTCTCTCTTCTTTCATTCTTAAGCTTATATTTGGGAGTTTATTGAAGGGTAAGGCAGACTTAGTCACCAAGGGGGCTTGGTTTTGGTTAAGTGAACTAAAAGTCATTGAGAGAAAGTTTTTGGTTGATGACACGCCACTCAAGTTTTATTCGTTAAGTTCTTTTCCCTTGCCTTGGACATGATTGGTTTGTTATTTAGACACAAGAAGRATGTGGAGAGTGTATGGAGATTAGGTGTTTGGATTCAAGAAGGATRTGGAGAGTCATTGAGATCCATTGAGATGAGCCAAACTTTCATAGTTGATGTAGAGGAAAAGAAATGTYAGAATAGATTGTGGAACTTTAGCTGAAGAGAATTGAARAAGTGGCGTATRAAACTGATTACATATTTGATGAGCTTAACTATGAACTTCTCCGAAGTAGGGTGGCTCATCAAAACTCACTCAAGAATAAGGTATGCCTTTTCGTCTCATTGTCCAGAGTTGTTATTTTCCATTCGAGGATAAGTAGTGAGATTCAAGAATTACCTCGAAGTTGAAATCCGTCAATGAATAGAAGCGAAGCGCTTTGGACTTCAATCCCAAGTGGAAATTGGATCTAATCCCACTATTCATCTTCCTAGTTGGAGCATAAACTTTATTCATGATCGAAGTGTTGTAGCTAGGTAGCGCTAATGATGCATGAAAGATATTCGAGAAGCTTTTTAGCCTATCAATTGAAACTCTTCATTTCATTCTCATTATGGGAATGGGTTTAGGGTAAATTACTTTGACATGATTAGTATATAGTGAAAACAAAAATGAAAAATACCATAATAACAAAAGTTGGATTTTTGTATCTAAAGTATTTGATACTATTGTAATCTTTAAATTGATCCCAGAATAATACAGAGGAAAAAGTAGATTTCGTGAGCAAGAAAGCCATAGTTCAATAAATAAAAGAATAAATTGATAGGAAAAATTATCTTGTTATCCATGATGATTTATGGTGTAAAAGCCCAACAACCTCTAGAATGATTGTTTACTCTCTTTAGTAGGAATTAGCATAGTCAAGGSAATGGTGTATTATGACTACTCTTTTTCCATTCTCTGGCTCTATCTCATAAACATAAACTAAAATTGAAATATGTTTGGATTTGCTCTATACTAATCATTTCCTGGATTTGCTCTTCCTAATCCTCCTGCTGCTCCTCTTGCACCTCCTCYTAGTTGTGGGAATCATGTGTTACATTCATAAAGCATATGGCTGAACTTGTCACCTTCCTTATTTAGCCGATCCTCTTCCACAAGCATGACCTTATGGTCATCTGAACCCACAAAATTCGCATCTAAATCATAGTTGGCACATTTTTTGGGATTGGATGTCTCTCCGGCCTCAATCCTAACTGTTCTTATCGATTTCCACTCCATTTTGCAAATAGAATAGGTGGGTTTAAGATTTTGCATCGACCAATTCAGATAGCAGGGGTAACACATTGGATTGATGATTAAACACTGATCATAGTAAAGAATCTTATCTTTTTCTTCACCAGCTTTAAAACCATCCAAGCACGCGAGACATTGCATTTTGGAGGTCTGGGATTTTAATAACCATGAGGGGAATGAAGAGGGTGTTGAGGGTTGCGAATTGCATTAAGCGTCGAGAAGAAAAGATAAGGCTTGATTGTTGAGAAGTGTTATTGGCATTTATAAAAAATGAAAATAGAGAAAGTGTAGATGGTATTATGCAAGTTGCAGAGGTAAAGATGATGTAAATGGTGTTCGTGTTTGTTAGTTGCAGAGGTAAGGATGCTCTAGATGGATTGAAGAACGATGAAGGTGTTTGTACTTTGTAGAGTGGATAAAGAAGTACAAGATCTTTTCACTAAATCAATCTCCAAGAAATTTATTGTACTAAATAAAAAAATCATTTCTCTTAAAAAAAGATAAAAGAAGCCTCTCTTTAAAGTTGGGCCTTAGTAAAAAAGCTAATAAAGTAAAGCAAAACTAGTCCATGGATACCAAAGGTACTACAACATGCATTTGAAAGCCATGTGCTACTGGACATGCCATAACTAGTGGCTCATTACCAAATAAAGATTTAATAAATGTTGGAGTACAATAATGAAAATATTCATTCATGTTTGAACCTTAATGAGTATTGTGATTATATATAGTGCGAAAGCCCAACAACCTATAATGATTTTTTACTCTTTTTGGTGGCAATTAGCATAGTTAAGGAAAAATGGCATATTGTGACTACTCTTCTGCCATAAGTGGTAGTAATTGTGACTGCAATATCTCCATTACCTTAGAAAAATGATTTTTTACTCTTTTTGGTGGCAATTAGCATAGTTAAGGAAAAATGGCATATTGTGACTACTCTTCTGCCATCAGTGGTAGTAATTGTGACTGCAATATCTCCATTACCTTAGAAAAATGATTGTTGGAAAATATTACAGGAAAATCATTTTCAAGTTGATAAGTACCTAATGAATTGAATGCATCAAAAGAGGAGATCATCAAATCTTGTCGAGGTATACCACTAGTAGCAAGTTTAATTGGGGGTATGTTACATATCAATGCAAAAGATGAATGACTCTTGCCAATAAGGAACAATATTTCATATATAACTGGCAAAATAGAGTGTGTGAAGCAAATTCTTAAATTGAGTATTGATTACTTGTCGTTTCCATCTACTAAAAGATGCATTGCGTATTGCTCATTATTTAAGAAAGTAGCGACATGGAAAAGGACAACCTAATCTATCTTTGGATGGCAAAAGACTTTCTTCATCAACTCATGGAAATAAGATGCAAATGGAGGCAATAGGTTTGAGATATTTTGACATTTTAGTAAAAAGTTCCTTATCAAAGAAGTGAAATCTTTATATCGAGGCATGTATTGCAGAATGCAGGATCTCATGCATAACCTTCCAAAATTCGTCGTTGAATTATAAATCATTAGGTCAAGAGAAGTGTGGGAAATGAAAACTTTTGAGCAAGGCATCTTATATTGGAATCTTTGCAAGAAGATATACATATAATGCTTAAAGAGCGATCAAGTTTACTTCGATCATTATATTGAAGAATGTAATATATCTAATCACTTTTTATTAAACTCAAAGTGCTTGCATGCATTATGTTTTTCTAAGCTAGTTGAATACATAGAATGCCCAAAGTCAATTAGCAAGCTAATATAATTGCGGCATCTCTTGTTACCTCCTAGCATTTGAACTCTAGAATTTGTTTGCAAGCTTTATAATTTGCGAAGTCTTAGAATATCAGGTTCTCTTGATAGGCTTCCAGAAGGAATAAGTAATTTGATTAGCTTGGGGCACTTTTATTGTGACATTGAGTCAAATATTTTGATGCCGTTGAGAATGTGAAGTTAACATGCTTTCAAACATTTGAGTTTTCAAGGTCTTGAGAAGGTTCGTCAAGTTGAAAAATTTTTACAAAGGAAATACCTTTGAAATCACTTGAGACTAAGAAATCTTGAATTGGTAAATGGTAAAGAAGGAGCACGATTGGAGAATTTGTTTGCAAAATCAAACCTAATAGATTTGTCACGTAATTGGGCTAGTGATCGAGAATGCAACAAACTATGATGACAATGTCTTGGAAGCCCTTGAACTCCATCCAAATCTATAAAAATTAAGAGCGAAGGGTTTTACAGGCTCTCGATTCTCGTCGTGGTTCATGAAACTTAACAAATTGGTAAAATTGTGGGTATATAATTGCAAAAGGTTCGGAGAGATTCCTGAACTTGGACAACTACCATTTTTGAAGTTTCTCATATTTTTTGGACTAGACAACCTAAGATTCATCGAATTTTGTTCTATGGTCTGAATAATGTGGCAAATGGGTCAATCATCAAAAGCATTATAATTTTCATCACTTAGAAGTCTTGAACTTGAGATATTGCCAAGTTTTATAGATTGGATGGGAGTGGAAACATTGATTTCAGGAGGGAGAGAGGGAGAGAGAGAGAGAGAGAGAGAGAGAGAAGTACTTCTGACCTTATGAGATTCATATTTTAAATTACCCTTAATTAACCATCAATGACAATCATTTTTCATGTCTTAAACGATTGACCATTGAGGGCAATAGTAACACTGGATTGCTACTATTAAGCATTTGTAGCAAAGTAACCACTCTCATTCACCTCCACAGCATTATGTAGTAGGATTAACTTGTGTTGCATATGTTATATTCAACAATAATAAAAGCCTCTCATCTCTTTCTTTTCACTCATGTTCCAAATTGATGTGCATGACAAATTGTCCTATTTYTTCAGGCAAAAGCTTAAAGGATTTGCGCATAACTGATTGCTATAATCTCAAGTCAGTTCTTGTCTCCATTGAACAACAACTACCGTTATCCCTTCATTATTTAGTAATTTGGGCATGCAATGTATTACACAGTCTCGAAGGTGAACTGTTACAATCATGCACATTTTTTTGAGTATCTAAAGTTCAGTTCATACATCCATATGATCTCTTTCCCATTTGATCTTTAACAAACCCTTCTCTCTCACTCTTGTATTTGTCCAAATGTTCCAAATTGATTACTTCGTCCCATGGATTTGAGAATTGCATCACTTTAAGAGAATTGKGGATTGGCTTCTCCCCTAGTTTGATAGACTGATCAACACTCCAATCATCATCTATCTGCATACTAAGATTGTATGAATGTCAAGATATGGTCTCTCTACCCTATCAACTCTAATGCCTCACATTAATAAACTTTACCTAATTGGTTGGGGAACTTTGTCTCTTGAAGGACAGGCTCTGTTTGAATGTTTGAAGCTTATGCATCTACCCTCCATAAAATCCATGAAGTGCCTCACCAATATCCATAGATTGTACATTGTCGACTATCCCTTTTTGAAGGAAAGACGCACTCTAAGTAGCCCTCGTAACTCTAAGTGGTCCAAGATTTTTCAAATTGCTGATAATTTTATTGACAATGACAGTGAATTGGCGCCTTCCATGTAAAACTCATTCCACATTTCTCATACTGTAGATCTTTAATTCTGTCACTTGCTAATTTTTTATAGATTTTCTTCTTCTTTTTTTTTTTTTGTATTTTTGTTTTCTTCTAATCTGGCAGTATTGCTGGCTCCTGGTGAAAAATTCCTGCAGAGGGAATTGTATCGTGCTGGCTCTTGGTGAAAAATTCCTGCAAAGGGAATTGTATCGTGCTCCTAAAGATGTGGTATTAATTTCAGGTTATTCTCTTTAATAATTCATCTATTTCATTCCTCTATTTTCTTTGTTCATTCCTCATTTTCATTTCCATCTTCTCAAATAGCATAAATACATCTTATATTAATTAATCAAAGGATATTCTCCTTTGCTTCCTACAATATGCAGGCACATAGTAGCAGGAAAATAATTAATTTTCTACTCGTGAATAAAATTGGTTTGGTACTTTTTGAAGTCTCATGGCCAATACCAATTGAAAAATCTTACATAGTCTTACGAGCTATAGCAATTGGCAAGCTTAATTGCCTTTTAGTTACTAGATTGCATTGATCTTCAAAAACCTACATTTGAGTTTAGAACTTCTTGTGTGATTCTCTGTTTCTTTACATCTCACCAGTATCTTACAAACAAAAGAAAAAGATATATTTGTATTTTCCATTTCAAAATCATCTGTGCCCTATTTATTTTCTAAGAACTTAACAATAATTGTATTTTCATCCCATGGGAGATTGCATGATACTCCCTCCATTTTTTTAAATAGGTTGTTCAAGGTTATTTTACACATATTAAGAAATCTCGTACATAAGTTAAATTCTAGAAATAAAAGATTAAATTATCATTCTTTTGATTATCACACTTTTACAACACTTACTAAATGAGCTTTAATACTCTAATTCCGAACTTTGATAAATTTCACCTCTTTTGACCATAAAACAAGATTCCCCAAAAAAGATTTTACACTGAAAATATAAGTATTATTTATTTTATTAATATAGATGGATATTTTTTACTGAAAATTGTGATAGTCATTTATTGAATTACAATTAGGAATAAGAGCAAAATAGAAAAAAAATATAATAAATACTCTTTTAATTTTATAAAATGACAGATATTTAGACTAATAAAAAAAATCTTAAACGATAGATATAAGAAAATGGATGAATAGTGTAATATTCATTATTCATTTCGTGGAGTTTAGGAATGGGGAACTCATGGTATAATTTCCCCTTATTCCAAACACATTGTGGGTAATACACACTCCGGAGGGAAAATGTATATTGATTATTGAGTGGAGGGAGCATCTAGAGGTAATAAATGCTGTTGAAGTCAGTGACTTWGCCGAAGCTTCAGAGTYTGCGGAGCAGGGGTGAGAATCTCTATATGCTATCGTAGGTTCTTTTAAGGGTTAAATAACTCCACTCCTCTAAGAGAATTGATGTGATCGAAATATAATYTATTTATAGATTTGAATGTAGGGAGAAATTTAGGACTTGGATTACCACATAGGCATAGATGAGAGGAATCTACCTCATTGAACAAGAATTTGGAAGGAATACATTTCAAGAAGTTTAGATATTTTTGAGTCAAATGGTTCGTTAAAATATTATTTTAATATTGTTGAAAGTATATATTTTTATTTATAAATTTCAAAATTAATTACAATTTTGACAATCTTTTAACTACTTTGTCTATACGTATTTTCAATACAAAATATCATTTCAAGACTCCTTAAATATTTCATATATTTCAAAATAACTATAAATTTAGAATAATTAGGAAGGTACTCGGTGGAATTTAGTCCGTGCACTCCACTCTTTTTTGTAGCTAGCTGCTTTATATGTTCGTTCTGTTTTAGAGTCCAATTGGGTGAAGCGCGCATACTATTGTATGAGGTAGTTCAAGACAGGCTCGTGAAAAAGTGTTTCTGAGGTGTAACAGTAAATATTATGTATGATAGTACATGTTTCTTATGTGGAAAAACTAGATTTTATTTCATTGAGTGGATGTAACTAATTAATGGTTGCTTTGCTCTATGACTATGAAGGGGTTAATAAAGTATCTGTTACCAAGTTTGTATATCTCTTATTGGCTATTGCCGTCTATTTCGGTATTTTATCCAGCAGTGAGGTTTCTGATAATAATTTAGACATTCGAATCCCAAAGAATATGATGTTATAGCAATTTTTTGGTACTGGTATTGCTTATTTTATTTATTTTTGAACATGTTATGAAGATTGTCAGTCGATCTTTTGACTACTGACACCAGTTGGGTTTTTTTACACCACGGACTTATCTGCTTTGCAATGGTGTCCAAAGACTTGACTTCAATAATGCCCAAACGTTTGCGAGCTTAGCCTATAACAGTTATCTCCATTTTGATACTAAATATTAAATAATTTAGGATAGTGCAAGGTGGCTCAACTTGAGCCACCATATGATGGATCCATTGGGATAGTTATGTAAATTGACATCAATAAGAGATATACAATTACAAAGTAACCCTTCCAATTTTCAATAGGTTAACGACTCAAAATTTGAATTTAAGATAATATAATACTCAATATTCTTTTTCTTTTTTGGGATTCAACAACTGTTTTAGATTTCTAAAGTTGACATTCACAATCAAAACATACGCTCTCTTACTCTTTCTTCCAAATTCATCTTTCTCATGTTTCATTCCTCTCTTTCAGTATCTTTATCTTCCTTAGGTCACTTATGTTGGTCCAGCTAAATTTAGGCCTACTTGACTTTATAACTTAGGGTTTCACTACCCTAGGGTTCATTCCTCTCTTCCTTTGTCTTGTCTTCAGAAAGTAGTGTATTTTTTTCGAATTTTTTGGTGCAACCAGAATCAAAAGGGCCGATCGATGGTCAAACAGTGTCTGTTTTTGCTGAATTTTGGAAAGCATGTTTGGGACATCTAGGGTTTAATCTGGACGGTTGGATTGTGATTTGGTGCCACGGTTTGGGAGAAATTGCTGCTGGATAGAACTACGTTTCTGGTGATATTCTTCACCTTTTGGTTCTCTTGTTGTTCATCTATTATGTATGGAATTGTTGGAGGGTTGTAGGTTTTGGTGAGATTGATTTGATGTACTTGTACCCTCAACTTATCATAATAATAGAAGTGTTTAGGGTGGACTCCTCATGAGTCCCGTGGTTTTTACTCTTTGCATCAAAGGGATTTTTTCACTTAAAATAAATCTCGTGTGTTGATTTAATTTACGTTGATTATATTTCATTGATTAACTTTGTGGTTTAGTTTGTTAATTAATTGGTGAATCATTGGTGGTGAATTTGGAAATTATTATTTGGTTAATTGTCGTAGTGTTGATCTTGTGGGTGGTGATATACTACTCGTTAGTTCCTACAACTTAGGTTCAAGAGTTTTTCAATGATAATGAAAATCCCGTTTTGCGAAATGGTTGAATATTTTTCTTGAACCACAGCAGAAGCTTGAAATACTATGTTATCAACAGAAATCAAAGTAAAGGCCGTGATGCACACCACCACCATGATGAATGGTGAAGAAAAGAAGAAAAGAAGAAAAGAAGCCGTTGACACGACAAAATAACAATGGTGCTGGTTTTAGGCCCGGATTTAAGATGAAACATATTTATCAATTTGCCTTAAAGCCCCTTCAAGTTCAAAAAATTACTGACAGAAGAATATTTTTGTAAATTTCTTTGTTTATGTTAAATTCATTCAACATTAATTGTGCAAAAATCTCTCAAGGACTTCAAAAATCTATTATACCAATCACCATTGATCATGAAAAGATTGAATAATATTTATTTGACTATTTAATTATCTTGTTAGTTAATATTTGGCTAAGGCAGAATTTAAGTAGATTTCTGAAAAATAGTTTAATTATTTGGTTAATTCTTCCTAATGTCTTGGTTAATTTTTTGTCATTGAATAATGAAGTTCCCGATAAAAGACAAAAAAAAAAAAAAAGTTATGAATCTAATTAATAATAAGTAATTAGTAACTTAATTAGTTTATAAAACAAATGTAATTAGTAATTTTATTAGTGAATTAGTAATTAGTAATTAACTAATTTATAAAGCAAATGACATTAGTGATCTTAGGGTTTGCTTGCAAAGCTGAAGGAAGAAAAAACTGTGGTTAGGGTTAGCTTGAAGCTGAAAGAAGAAAAATAAAAACGGAAGGAAGACATTGAAMGCCAAAGCATATCCATTAGCAGATCTGATGACCCTTGATCCCTCCGCCTCTGTATCAAGAATTCTGGTTTGATCCTTTTTGATGAAAAAAGATGACCTCGTTTGGAACTTGTTTGTTCTTTCTCTTTCTCTCTTTTTTTTTTTTTTTTTTCTATTTTTATGTAACGAAAATTGTATTTAATTTGTAAATTTATATTTGAAATTAATATATGGTTCATAATTGTTTGAGGTTTGTTAGATAGTGGAAAGAGTGGAGAAAATTACTTTCTTTGAATTCAGATATATGGTTTTTATTTGCATATCAATCCAGAACATTGAAGAGCTTTTTCATTAGTTTGGGAATGAATCAAAAGGAAGAGAAACTGATTAAGAGCTGGTTTTAATTTTTGAGAAGTAATAGTGATGATTTGGAGATTCATCCTTTAGTGGATCAAATGTATATAGCGTTATTACATAAAGATCATATAATAAATGACTAAGACATCATAAACAATCAAAATTTTCCAAAAGTAGTGCTTCAGCTGTCATCAAAGACAAGAACATAGAGTTCTTGAAGCGGGTTTCGATTTACAATCATGATCTTAACACTTATTAAAGATCAAGACCATATTTTTTTGGTATAGAAAGACTACTGTTCTTGAAAAACTCTAAATTTTTAATCTGCACCTGTCTCTAACTGCCTTGTAAGCCCGATATTCTTGCCTGAAAAAACCCTTAATTCTTTTTCTTGGAGAACCTTTGATCATCTTCCATTGTAGTTTTCACTTTCTAATCATCAAGCAGAACCTTTTCTTCATCGCCTTGCAGAATTTCTTGTTGTTTCCCTCATAGAATCTTATGTTTTCTGGGCTTTCTCTTGGATACAGTAAACCATCTTTCATCAATGTTATCTTCACATTCGTAAGCTGCAACCTTTTCTTCTCTACCAACAGAATTTCTTGTTGTTTCCTTAGAAAACACCCATTCTTGTTCTCTTGATCTTCTCTTTCTCATCAATAACTAAATTTCAATTTAAGCATCTAAACGATTCTGATCAATAATTGTTAACCACATTCTCATAATTGAAGAACAAGCAAAATTTCCGTTTCTGTCAAATTGATACTTGGAATATTTGTTCTAAAATATGATCTTAGATGTTGTTCTCTATCTTTCTTTCCGTCATTGGTGTAAGGTTGGTTGGTTCATTTAATTCAATGTTTATCAAAATCTTTCTTGGAGATCGAAAGAGAATTTTGTGTCACAGAGAAACTAAGGGAGGGAAAGAGGGGATTAGGTTAACTAAGTGTATTTATATCATTTTGTAGTGTCATACTTCATTGAGCCACACTCCAGGTGGATAGCTTTGATCCAACCAGTAGTTTTCAATAATTTATATTTGCTTCCTTTATGCTAATTGTAAATGAAACCCTAAACAAAATTTATTTTAAGACTTTGTATGTTTTCTGGTGCACTGCATCGGTATTTAGACAAACTCTCTTTTAGGATTTTTATATAAATTAACACTATTTTTTTTCTGACTAGATGCACTTTGATATTTAACCTTTGTAATAAGAATATTTTTTTGAAAACTTTTAAACCATTTTGATATTTATTAATAATATTTCATTAAATTTTCTTATGTTTCATTTATATGCACGATATTTATTTGTTCAAACACAATATTTCATCAAATTTCATTAATCAACATTGCACCATAATTTGCACCACCATGGGAGAGGAAACGATATATTAAAACATATAAAAATAATTTTTTGACTTATATTTGTGAAGTTAGTCAAATTAAAAGAGTTTCATTTCACGTCTTTCTTCCAATAAAAATTAAATTTTATAAACATAATTTAAATTTAACCGAAATTAATTTTACAAAATAAGCATACCAAATGATCTATGAAAACATATAATTCAACAACCACTAATCTTGCCATTAAAAGTAACATCATTACAGTCACCAATAACAAAATGTCAGGACCATTTTGTTCCACTCCCTTACTTATCCTGTTGCGCCGATACCGTTAATCATCCACAATCTTCATGCCCTTATTTTTCTTATGCGCATCATCAACACATTTTTGTACCATATTCTCCTTTTGGACATGCTCGTCTAAAATCGAGAATCCTTTCTGAAGTTTCTCGATGAAGTTTCTTTCAGAATGTTCCGATGCGTTCTCAGCGGTGCCCTTGAAAGTCAAAATTTTGATTCTTATGACATGATTGCAAGATAATTCCGGCTCGTTGATTCTTAAGTGATAGGATGGAGGGGGAACAGTCGGAGAGGAAACATATTTGGTGATGTCCTTTGAGCACGAAGGGGAAGGTTCTGTCAGAGTAGAACAATGACACCCACCTCAGATGTAGTTAAGAAATGGGATTCTTCATTGAACAAAAAGGYGTTACTAGGGATATCAAGAATTAGGCACCTTTTAAAAGAGATTTCTCGCAAGATATGCTAGAAGGTTCCTTCGCTAACTTCCCTGTCAGCCAATCAAGGATATACGATTTCCTTCCAGGTGGTGGATTTGCCGAAGTAATGATAGTTGAAGATGATGATGGTTGATATTTCCTGCACTTGTGCGAAGGATTAGACGAGCTCTGATTCTTGGAAGTACACTTGAGCTTTGATGCTGACATGTTTCTTAGATGTTCACAATATCTTTACATGAAAAAGAAAAATTAAGAATTAGAAATAGAAAGTGATCGAGGAAAAAGATCAAGATCGACTTAAAAGATTTTGTTTTTCATGGATTTCTTTCTCACCTTGTAGACCAATCTCTTGTCTGTGATATTCATGCGTAAATGAAGAGCAAAAGAGCCAGACCGACCATCTTATATCAAAATCAATGACAAGAAAGAACTATTACTATTAAACAAGAAAAAGAAAAAGTACCCAAAAATTGCCACACTTGTCACAACAATCGCTGCTGCATCAACAATTGCTGTCCTCATCTTTTAATTTCCTCTCTCCTCCCTCAATTACGTTTCGTTCCTTTCCTTTCGTTCACTCTATCACCGTACCCAAATCCCTCGCTCATCCTAACTGCTTAGCTCTAGCTTACTCATTCCCATGGCCCTTCTGCTTCGACGGTGCAATAGAGTATATCAATTAGTTGTAATTTTATATATTGGTTTCTTTAGCTGTTGAATGAGATCATTGTGTGTGGGAAGACGAATGGTAGTTTTTAGTCGGTTTGAAGAGACTTTCAGTTCTTGAATGCTACAAAAATCATTTCTTAGATACCAAAAAGAATGGTTCGATACCACACATACCTTGAAGATTTCAGGTTTCAACCTTCGAATTGCTTCTGCAGCACTGTGTTTCTATATTTGATCAAGCTTTACAAGCAACACAAACTCGCCCGGAGAATGAATGAAGAGAGTAACCACATTGAGGATAAAAGAGCACGAAGAAGAGAGGAGCATGTAGATGAATAGAGTAACTAACAACTTGGATTTGGATGACCTAGTTTTGGAGTTATTCGGAAAAAAACGTTGTCGGTTTTAAATCCTAAGTGACATGTAATGTGAACTCACTCACRTGTTTAACAACACTGGTTTATGCTGAAGGGTTCATGTTAAGAGGGTTCAGCTTCAATGGTTGAATGCTTATTTTGCAATCCGATTMGGGAATCGTACTTCAGATGGAATTTCTTGATTTAGCTTGTCTTTCATGTTAATTTGCTAACTTCTATTTACTCCCTTCTTTTCCCTTCACTTGTCTTCTATTTTTTCATTTTTATTTCCTTTTTCCTTCATGTATTAACAAACAAGGATATATATTATTGAAATGAACCAATTTTGTAATCAATAAGCTTATTCATTAATGTCTTTATTTATAACTAGAACTTATAAAATTTGGATATACGTATTAGACAAATCATATATATGTGTAATTTCATTTTTTATATAAATTTAATATTAATGATTATTAATAATTATTGAAGAATTTTAGACGACATAATATTATTTTAGTTGAATAATTTAATTAAAGGTAATGAATGATATATGGACTATGTTATGGTTACAATTTAAATATAGTTATTTAAATGGATTATGATATGTTATATTATGCTTATTATGTAAATATTTTATGAAATATAATTTTTTAAATGGGCTATGATATGATATATTTTGCTTATTATTTAAATGCTTTGGTCTTTAGGAACTTTTGGAGATTTTTAAGGAGTTTTTAGAGATTTTTAAATTTTTAATTTTTTTTACAAATTTTGATGGACTGGCCCACCTAACTCGCAATCCACCTTGGATTGGGTTGAGGGTTCGTAGTCTGCCCTTGCCTTGGCCTGTTAGGCCTATTTTGACAGTTCTATTCTTGGCTATTAATTAATATAAATTGGCTCTAATATAAATTTAATGGATTAAAGAAGGAAAAAGGGATCTAAATGACCATACTCAGAATTTTCCTAAATCGATTATCAAACGTTCTAACCAAATTCAACTTTCGGACTCAAGTGTATAAGTAGATTTTTAGTGTTTAGAAATTTAATTACTTTTCGAACTTTAATATTCTTTAATTTTTGTAGTGTTGAGATTTCAAGAGGAGTTAGGTGTTGTTTGATAAAATTGAATTCATCCTTTAAATAGACATGTATGAGTAAATTTTCAATGTTCAAAATGTAATTACATTCATTAGCTCATAATTCACTGTTCAAATTTCAGTTCTATCAAGAGAGGAGTAAGGTGATATTTAAAATCCGAAGTGTCAAGTTTGAAAAGTAGTTTAAATTTTTAAATTTGAAATTCACCTTGTAATGTCTTAATTTGAATATTGAATTTATTTAGATGATTTGATAGCCAATTTAGTAAAACGTTTAATATTATCATTATTACAATTTTATTCTTTTTGATTTATTTTTTAATTTGTAAGTTTTTTTAAGGATTTAGGGACATGATCAATTATCTGAATGTAAATAAAAATAAATATAATTTAATGTGCATTACATCTTTAAAGGTCATATTAGTCAACAAAAGTTGTAGGC
Organism: Rhazya stricta; assembly: GCA_001752375.1. NCBI lineage: Eukaryota > Viridiplantae > Streptophyta > Magnoliopsida > Gentianales > Apocynaceae > Rhazya > Rhazya stricta. The sequence continues at coordinate 4,265,165 of MEJB01000094.1, forward strand.
CGTAGACCTTCCCAAGCAATCTCGCGTCATAAGAAAAAGTCAACACTAAGCTGTTTGTGAGATTTTAACAAAATCTGTCAACGGTGGCGTGGGGTGCAAGCGTGTTTTTGTAGTTGAAAACTTTTATAAATATTTCTTCCGCAATAACTCTGTAAATCCACTTTCATTGCACATTTCCGCAGATTAATCCCATCCAGCTGATCCACTGGAATTCCTTCAGGTTAGTGCCCAGGAACTTCATCCTTCCTGAATATTCTTTATTATTATTATTTTTTGTTAAATTCTGAAAATGTTTCTGACTTCCATGTAGTATATCAGATGAGAGCTGCAATGAACATGAAGGCTTTGAAAGTGAACAATGCCAAAATTGCAACTAAGAATCATTTTAGGTATTTTCAAGATTTGAATCGCGAGGAGACAATGAAAAATGTGGAAATTTTGATTGAGAAGGTGAATGAAGCTCGACAGCAAATTGTTGGAAAAATAGAGGAGAGGAAGGTCAGTATTGGAATCTTCGATCTTTGTTTCTTCATGTTATAATACCTGATCTTGAATGTTCTAACAGATGGAGCAAATCGATATCCTGATCCAGTTAAATCATCTATCGAGGGAGTATGGAATACGTGCTATTTTTGATAGAAGAACACAAGCAATTCAGTATTTTCAACAAGTTCTGCACCAACTTCAACTTGTTGAATTGGAGCAAAAACAACATACTATGAAGGTATAATAAAGATACTTCTCAATTGCCTTTTTTTACTTTTTCTTGTAAAAGAACAAGTGCTTTTCGTTATTTCTTTAAATGATTTATGTTTTTTTTATGAAACCCTACATGTTAGACAGCCGAAAGAAAAAGGCGAAACATGGTCTATGATAATACATTAAGGGTATTTTTGGTACTATGCTTGTGAATATTTATATCGGGCTAAATAAGCATCCGGTTTAGAATGGCATCAATATTGATAAATTGTTAAAAAATGTTTAGATGAAACGTATACTTTCAAAATCCGTCTATATAACAAAATGTTGACATTTTTACATGTTTCCCTTTTCTACCCCCAATATAGATGAATGGTTTATTTCACCAATTAGAATGTGGAAGGAACACTTTGGTTGTGGAAAGAAAGATCATTGGAGCCATTAAACTCTGTSATGATGAAAGAAGAAAAAAGCTTCTTACTGCTGATACTGATACCAGGTCAAAGTATCAGTGGTATCCTTGGGGCATTCGAGAAGTCATAAAATCAAAACAACCTATAGAAGAAATTATAAGATCAAAAGAATTGATCAAAGAACAGATCCAGGTAATTCTTTTTTCTTTTTTCTTTTTTTTTCCCCTTATGATTATCACCCCTTCGTATTTTACATCGTCAACCTCTCGTCTTTTACATTTTACAGCTTCTATTGCTTGAGCAAAAAGGATTAAGGGAACAAATGTTGGCATATAATTCCAAGTTGAGGATGCTTCAAAGGGGATTAGGGGCTGCTAAGAAAGAGATTAATTATTTGGAGGGGAAGTTGGAAGATGTAAATAGAAAAAAAATGGAATTATATGACTACATTCTTGATCTTAGAAAAATGAGTTCAGGACAAATAGTTTGATTTTTATGATATGCTTTCTACTCTTTTAGAAAGATACCTTGATCTTAATTACTCTACTACATGATGTTGGGATTGTCCAACCATTCAAGTTTAGATCTTTTAATACTTCCTTTATTGTACATATATTTACTTATTATTCAAGTTAACGAATTAATAAACGAGAGATTTCAAAAAAAATTAAATAAGTAAATATATATAATGTAATGATTGATGCAATCTATAGACTATTAAAGAATTTTATACAAGACTTCAAATCATTACCTTGTTTCATATTTTCTCTTTCAATACATCCGTTAACGATTTAAGACATATATTTACCATGATATAATACAAAAAGGTCAATGATTATGCTGAACAGTATCTTCAACAGTAACTTTTTTATGAGAAAGTAGAACAACAAAATTACAACCACCGCTGATTCACATTAAATATCTCCGACATGGAATTTCTTTGATGAGAAAGTAGAACAATAATATTACTGTCACCCCTGGTAACAAAACATAATTACCTCATAATTATTACACGAAGAAGTATGTCGAGAATCACTAATTTTTTTATTTCAAGATTTTAAGAAATTTAATATACCAACCAAGGTTACACCATTACAAATGAATGTAGAGTTACTAAAATACTATAAAAAGAAAATATAAATATTTATACGAATCTCTCATCTATAAAATATAATAAGAAAATGAAGGAATATGTAATAAAGTATTGATTTTAAAAATTTGACAAGAAAAATGTTAGAATATCTGAAATGTTCTTGTGGTAAGAACTCAATTCATTGATTCTTCTCTTTGAAATTTTTTGAGGGCTTCGTAACTTGATCTCGGAATATAAATTGCTTGACCTTAATATGAATTTTTAAACTTCTTCCTCTTATGCTTTGACGTCTATTTATAGGCAAAACAAATTGATTTTATTGGATGAAATTACATCCAAAAAAGACATGATATTACTTGATTTGCTGAGCTGTATCCTTGATTTCCATTGGTTTCTTGACACGTGTCATCATTTTATTGATCGAGATGTCAAATGCTTCCTAATTTTAATGAAAAAATTCAAAATCGGCTCTTAATTATTTAAATAAATTATAAAATAATTTAATAAAATTTTTATATCTACAAATTGCTGCATGAAACTTGTTCACAGGTACAATTTGAAGATTGATCTCAAGTGGACAAGTTCCAAACTGATTTATGTCATTTCGGTCAACATCGCAGGTCCAAAAATTTGAGTTATTTTTCTTGGGTCATTTTTAGATATTTGGACCCTCTCCATCCTTTAAATGTTGGGCTTCCCTTTTTTTTTTTAAATTTTTTGGGCCAATTCTTCTTCATTTATCCTTTTCGAGCTGGAACTTTCTTTTTTCTTCTTTTTTTCTTTGAGAAATCTATCTAATTAGATAAATACAGACAATCTAATTCAAATGATCCAAACTCCAATCTAGACATATCTTACATGTTGGAGTTGTGATAAAATTTATTTTTCTAATCCTAATACAGCTCTCTTCTCTTTTTGTCTATATATATACATCAATTACACAAACCTTTTCCTCTTCTTTTATTTTTCAATGCGTTGCCAACTTCGATAACTTGGTAAGTCTTCTTGTGTGTTTCATCTCTTGTTCGAAGTAATTTCCTTCATACTTGGTGCTTCATTCTTGCATAGCTAATTCTTCCATGTTCATATAGCATTTGTTCTTGTGCTTAAAAAATTATGACGAACATCCCAACAAGAGACATCTGACGTATATTTGAAAAATACAGAATAGTAAGCCTTCATCTTTGTTTATCTTGAACATCTCTTTCCTTCTTTTGCAAAAATCGAATGCTATTTTTTTTGCTCGCTTTTCATCTCTTTTTTTTTTTTTTTTGGTTGTTGTTGTTGTTACTCTTGCTACTTTCTTTTGTGGTTTCTATTTTATTATTTTTTTTGCTGTTTTTATATTTCCCTCTTTTTTTTCTCTATCTCTCGTTGCTCTTTTTTTTTCCTCCTTTGTTATGGCCTTTTTTTTTTTTCCGTTATGGACCTTTTTTCTCCCTTGTTTGCCTTGTTGTTTCTTTTTTTCTCTCAGCCCATTCTTTTTCATTCTGGACCAGCTGGACGCACGGCCAAAACTAGCAGTAGATCTTTTGGTTTGCTTGCCCTTGTAGGCAAGGTGGAGGTGTGGCTTAGACCCGGCAGTCCATATGCGTGTCCCTGCCCGCTGTTGTTTGCATCATTTTGCCGGTGGAAGACTTCAAGCGCCCACGTTAATTGAGGCTCCTAAATCTAGCGTGACATTATCGAATTTACTAGTACCAATCACACAAGGAATTGAAAAACTCCATGGGTCCTTAAGCTTTGGGGCCAATTTTCTTTAAGTAACAACAGAGACTGTTTCATTCATCTTCACCACCTCTTTCTTACAAGTATGCCTCCTTGTAATCAGAGCTACTTTAAAATTTTTGCATATCATTGCACTTTCTTCAAGCACTCAATTAAGGGCATGTTTACTTGCACCTTTTTAAAAATCTCCAATATGGCCTTATCAAATTCAGCCTGCTTGGTTTTTGCAAATCTATTAGGAAAGGGAACAGAAGCAAAATGATTAGAGTCAAGAGAAGGTTGAGGGTTTTGTCCATTTTCTTGAGGTCTCAATGCATTCTCTGACGATGAAGGATCAATCACCTAAGTTACTGAGGTTAGGGGTTTGCATTATTTGGTTTAAACAATTTTTCGAACCGAATCAAACCGACATAGGAAATTTGGTTCAAGTTTTTGGGTTTTCGATTAGGTTCAATTCGGTTTTATAAGTTAATATTTTAGCTCGGTTTGGTTTCACTTTAATAAAATATTAATTCGGTTTAACCGAAAATCAAAACTTTATATATATTATTTTGTATTAAAATATATAATAGAGACTATAACTTGTTATTCCATAATAAATTGAAATTTGCTTTGATTGTTAAATCGGAAATTTCGATTTTTGAAAATTCAATTTTAGGCATAATTTGGTTTGGTTCGTTTTTGGAAAAAATTTGTAAAAATYGAATTAAAATCGAAATGTTAAACCAAACACTGAATCGAAAACTGAACGCCCATCCCTAACTGAGGTGGCATGAACTTTTTTTATTCCTTTATTTCTGCTCTCTTGGTTATCTTCATCATCGGATGCAATATTGGCTTCCCTTTGCATCTCAGGATCACTCATGCAAGTCTTACCCATCCTTGTGGTAACAGCCTTAGCTTGCTCGATGTTTGGGTTGGGAGCAGTATTGCTAGGCAATTTCCCACTTTCCGTTATTTTTCCCATGAAATCGACTACTTGCCCCATATGCTTCTTTAACGCTGCAATATCTTTAGTATGAGCTTGTTGCCCTACAATAAGAGCTTGAGTAGTAAAGTTAAATTTTGTTGTCCTTGATCAAGGGACTTCAAAATCTTATCATAATTAGTAGCAACGGAAGAATTTGTGGATGCAGAATGACTAGGGTTAAAGTTCTGAGGTACTTGAGGCCTCGTAAACAAATCTGAAGGGCATGGGGATGCATGCTCTTGACCTTGAGGGTTCTGAGCATTGTCATTATTCGCCCAACCAAAATAGGGGTGATCTCTATACTCAAGGTTATACGTGTTGGAGAAAGGTTCTACCTTTTGGACATCTTGATTACCTTGAAATCCAACAACATTAGTAGACTCCCGTCCTCCATTGTTGATCAGTTGGGGGCACTAGTCAGTATGACACCCTAGAATGCAACACACACCACAGACTTGAGTAACTTGTGGTCCTTGTGCTTCATTGGCATTCAGTACCTAAGTCAAAAGAGTAGAATTTTCAATAGTAGAATTGGAATATACCTCTTTTACTTCTCAAGTGGAGCTCAAAACTCCCTCGTATTTTTTGTAGTTAAGGGCACACTGGGCAAGTAACTCCTTAGCAACTTCAGGTGTTTTGTCTAGAAATGGTCCTCCAGTAGTAGCATCCAACAATTGATATTCAAGAGGGAGAAGATTCTCATAAAAGTAAGTGATGAGGTTCCATTCTTTCATCCTATGTGAAGGACATGATGCAAATGAGCTCTTGAACCTCTCAAAATATTCACAAAACATCTCATCCTTCCTTTGTTCAATTCCAATAATGTGCTTCCCCAAGATGGTAATCCTCAAAGTGCGAAAGTACTTGGTCTAAAACTCAGTTATTAGTTTTTCCCATGTGGTGATAAAACCTGATGGTAGATCAAACAACCAAGTCTTTTCCCCATCTTCAAGTAAGAAAGCGAATGGCTTCAACTTTAGGATATTGAGATATACATTCTGTGGGCGCATACTTGAACATACGAATTGAAACTCCTTTAGATGCTTGTGAGGATCTTCATTAGTTAGCCCATCGTATTTTGGCAAATGGTGCAAAAACCACTTTTTAACTCGAACTCTGCCACCTTTCCATTTGAAGGATTTGGATAAGTAATACATGTTGGTGTTTCTCCTCTACCAGTTGAAGAAGACATTTGCCTAATAGTTTAGCCATAGATGATTCGCCTCTTCACTTTCTAGTTCAAAAGTGGCTATATTTCTTGCCTCGTCTGACAAGTCCAATTCTATCCTCCTTACATGGCGAGGTGGAGTTTGATCAATATGTAGTGCTTTCTTTAGCAAGACCAGATGTTCTGAAAGCTCTTGAGTTTTTCTATAAACCTCGGATATTCATGGGTCTAAACAACAAAGGCACAGGCATTGATGTACAAATTTAAATTAAAAATATAAAAACAAGTGAGCTTCCCTACATTCACATGCTACAACTATTTTAAGGAAGTCATATGTAAAATTCAGTTAAGTATACAAAAATAAGTCACCTAAATTATACAGGTAAACAAAATATTAACTAGTTAAATGACACTAGAACATGGGAATTTTGCAATCCCCGTCAATGACACCATTTGATAGAATGAAAATATGATAGAACAAAAATATTCCTGTTATCAATAGACCCTAACGATTGTAGTATAGCGATTAGTAGGGCATCGTATAGGCCGGGGATAGTGGGTACTCCTATATGATAGAGCCACTAGAGTTTGGTTGACTTTCAAGTATATAATTCTACAACTATTAACATATTATAGAAATTTACAGGGAGTTTCCATTAGTGGATTTTAATTACAAATTTTCCCAATAAAAATAAAGAATAAATATTTATAAGTGATTGTTCCTCTCCCAAATCCGGACAATTGAAGTTACCCAACGCCTAATTGAACTACCTCAATGTATATAACAATTTCATCCCTTAATCACAAACTAGCACTGAATTTAAATGCATGTGCAAAGAGATCATGTACTTAATTAAGTCCTTCTTAATTATCCCTAGATCTAGGAAAATTCCTTCACCTAGTTATTTTAATTAAGCAATCAAGTTAATACTCAATGCATTCTTACAATTACTCAAACAAATCATTAAAATCAAAAGGACTACAGATTCAATAACTCATTCTTTATTCCTATGGAAAAGTCCGTGGGTTTAGAACGAGCAATTTCTAGGACATGGATATTGTGCATAGCTTTTACCACTTAAAAATTGTACTCTAAATTAATTAGGTGATTGATAGATGTGTAATTATGGCTTCAACGAGTTGCATTCTCAAAGTATTTAAAAAAAAAAAAAAAGAACCAAAAATTCAATGAATGCGATCAAGGTCAGATATTTGATTATCTACTCATCAAGGACAATCTGAAACAACAACTAAGGAAATTTGGAAATTCCACTAATCTCTAGAAATTAGAATAACCATAGAATTAATAATATTCCTCGCAGAATAATATGACATAATGAATTAGATTCCAAAAAACAACAAGTTGAACAATTACAGAGATAGTCGTACAGGTACACTCTTTTAACAACCAAGAAAGCTKGACATGTCGTTGGAGATTGATCTCTTGGCTATGGTGATGGGTGAAGAAGAAACAACTTGGAGAAGTCCTTGTGAGCTTCCAGATTAAAATCGAGAATTGTCTTACTTGTTGTTTTTGCGCCCCAGAGAATGGCATCAATTTTCTTTCTCTCCTCTTCTTCTCCTTTCTTTTTCCTTCTCACCTCCCTTCTCTTTTTCCTGCATTTTCTTTCTTTTCTTGCATCTTGTTCCAGAAAAGAACAACCTCTCTCTTTTCTGGCATCCCAGAGCTTAATATCCCCCTCAAAAGCTAGGTTTTTGGCCCGCCTTTTGTCTCCCAAAATTCCAACCCAATTAATTCCGAATTTTCAAATCTTCTCATCCATTTTCCTCTAGGATTCCTACTCCCATACAAACTAAGACTCCTCCATGCTAAATATCAGATACATCTTTAGAGCTTCCTTAGACATCTAGCCCACATAGAATCCTTATTATCCTTTGGTTTCTTGACACCTTCTTCAATTAATTCCAAGGTGAAAACTCCCTACAAAAAATAAATTAGGAGTAAAATTAGGAAAAGTTTCCATTCTCAGAAAAAGGAAATATACCCACAAAGAAAACTCCACTTTAGGAAAGTTTCCTAAAATAACATGCTTACTCCCTTGATTTATTTTGATTTCCCGTAGTACCTAGAAAGTCCATTTTTTTTTCCATTTCTCACCATTACCACTTTTGCAAGCTTTCTAACCCCTAAATATAAAAACCAAGCTCAAAGAACAAAGTTAAGAGAATAACCAACCAAATAGGGTCAAAAAAGTATTAAAAATGTCACAGAAAGTGTTCCTATTAGGTATCCACCAATAGATTTTGGCAATATGACCAAGTTTGTCACTGTTGGTTATATTATACCTGTTGAGTAAATTATATGTACTCAGGACATTTTAACTGAATTAAATAAAGTATTTATATTATTAATTTTGTTTGATAAATTAATTATGAGCTTGCATTTGTCCACAAATTGGTTAAATATTTCAAATTTAGTGTTTATTTGTTAAGCATGGAAATATTTGATTTATAATTCAATTCAAAATTAATAATCCACGATTGGTAAATAAAGATGGATAATTTATTTTRATAAGATTGTCTTGATTTTATTAAAGTTGTCTTTGATTTTTGTAATAAAATTGAGAATATATTTGGATATATTAGATTGGATCGTGTGAAGATTAATTCTTGAATTTGTCCACACAAATTAATTTCACGAGATTTACGTACATGATACCTTAATCCTGAATGAGTAATGAACTATCGTAATGAACTATGTTTACTAACTTGAGGTTCTTTGAGGTGCTAATGAGTGAGATTAAATTGTTAATCAACATCTCGGTATCTTGAAAACTAGAGTTAAATAAATGTGATACATGTGTTCACAATATGGAATCTGTCATCCTTTAATAGGTATGGTCCTGTTCTCATTAGTTTTTCTTAGGGATAGTTTAAACCTGAGCTTAATAATTCGACAATGACTATCAAATCACATGGTACTATCAAATAGAATATGAGAATTGAGGACTAATAAATATTTGAATGAGGGTTATTTTGGTCATTTTTACCACATTCAAAATATTTCACTTGATCGAGGGCGATAAATCAGAGGATGTAATTATTGACTTCAATAATTTCAATTAGACTATGAGTTCAATCATGTTCTTTTAGTGGAATAAAATGTGATTAATAAATTTATTTTTTGGGCTTAGTCTAATTGTGTCTGGTCAAATCCCTTCAGTGGCTCCAATTTATGTACCAATTAAGTTGCACTAGAAACATAAAAAAATAAAAAAATAAAGGATGGTTAAAGATAAGAGGTCGTTGTAACCACCTATACTTATCCATCAAACCACTCCCCATCATTCTTTAAAGTGAGTTTTTTACGTGACTCCCTCAGACTTTTGAGACCACTCGTAGATAGAGAGAAAGAACCAAATAGTTTTCTCTACTACTCCAATAGATATTTGGTCTACCAGAGAACACACTAACAAGGCTTGAGGGTGTAGAGTTGATGCAGACAAGGACACCACAACCATCTATTGAGAAGTACGATAACAGGGTACGTCATTTTTGTCTTAAAGCATCTTAATCTTGTTCAACACATAGATTTCTGCCACTTTTCCAATAATTGGTACCAAAGCCTTGGTTTATAGGCTTTTATGTGTTTAGATTAAATTTTTTTTTAAAGATATATATGCATATTTTAGTCCATTAAACCACTCCCCATCATTCTTTAATGTGAGTTTTTTACGTGACTCTCTGAGACTTTCGAGACCACTCACAGAGAGAGAGAGAGAGAGAGAGAGAGAGAGAGAAACAAATAGTTTTCTCTACTGCTAAAACAGATATTTGGTCTACTGAGAACACTCTAACAAGGCTTGAGGGTGTAGAGTTGATGCAAACAAGGACACCACAACCATCTGTTGAGAAGTACGCTAAGAGGGTACATCACTTTTATCTTAAAGCATCTTAATCTTGTTTAACACATAGGTTTCTACCACCTTCCCAACAATTGGTATCAAAGGCGTGGTTTATAGGCTTTTATGTATTTAGATTAAATTGTTTTAAGATATATATGCATGTTTTAGTGAGAGCGGTATAGGTTTATGTGCTTTTATATGATGTTGAACGTGGGTGTTTAATTCAATCGGTTTTATAGCCTAATTTTTGTGTGATGATATATTATTTTTATCGAATCTTGTAACAAAAGGGGTGAATTATGTCTCCATGTTTTCCTTTTGAGTTTATTTTAATTTCAAGAGCTTTCTTTTTTCTTTTTTTCTTTTTTTTTTTTTTTTTGGTAATGTAGATACACGATTATACTATATCATCAATGGAGGAAAAATCGGAGTCCATTACTATAGATTCACTCTGAGGTCAATATGAAGTTTTTCGTTGTAGCTAGGCAACAATTCATCATCGCCAATTTTTTGGGGTCTCTCTACAAATTTAGTTTTATGTGGATGTTGAGAAGAGATGGTGATAGAGGTCATGGCATCCATGTTGTGGCCATGATCGGTGGTTGATGACTGCTTGTTGTCGTCCTACCTTGAGCATGGCAGCAACGATGGTGTTATCATGTTTCCCTTTCACCACCTCACATGGCAGCAATAATGGTGGTGACATGAGAAATCAATTTTTGTTTCCTTTCTGTTACTGTCTCCTCCCTTGCGGTGCGGTCATTGCATGATGGTGGTAGTGATAATGCTCTATCTGCTTCGGTGTCCTCCAGGTGGCAACGATGGCGAAGATTCCAGCATCGACTTTCGTGGCGGCTGTGTTTTTTCCATCTAGATTTAGGGTAGGGTTTCTAAGCTATTAGGAAATTTCTTTTGTTTTTCTATGGGGCCAAGTAATCTATTTTTTTGAGCCTAGAAAACAGAAAATGGAAAAGAAAGAAACAAAAAGGAAGATGGAAATGGCTGGTCTGCAAGGGTACAACCCAGCTAGAGTTGTCAAATGGGCTAACCCACGCCCATCAAGCTAGCCTACCCGTAACCCACCATTAGGCGTGCGTAGGAGGGCCCGTCTACCAAATTGACGAGTTGGGAAAACTCCAACTCAACCAAACAAAACCGAACCCATGGTGGGTTGTAGATTAGGCAGGTTAGCCCAAAAACATTAAAAATATATAAAAAATTAAAAAAAAGCTCTAAAAATTTCTAAAATCATAATAATCCTAAAAAGGTATTTAAATAATCATTAGAATTCACTATAACACCAGTTTATATTAAATATCATTTCACATTTAATCAAATCGTTCAACAAAAATAATTAAGCCTAAAAATTCATAAAGCTCAACAAAGTCTATAATACGACGTTTTAAGTTACTTGAAACAAAGTTTATGTTAAAACTAGTAACCCCTCCATTTGTCAACAGAGAGCTCAACTACTTAGCCCACTGACTTCTTGTGACCAATTTAGGCCGGACTTGTATTTAAAAAGAATTGGGCACGTACTATAAAAAGGCAATTGATACTGTAATTTCTTTTTTTTTTTTTTTGTTTGTATGTGCATTTTTTTGTATCTAGGATGACCATAAATTTTTTTTGGTTAATTATTGCTATTTATTTATGCGTCGATCTTTGAATTAAATGTCATTCATGATAACATGACATATAGATTACATAAACACCGCTCTAGTTACTATATTGTCATGCATATGCGTGTAATTAATAATTTAATCATCTTAGTGGCTAAGTTAGATTGGCAAGTTATTAATTCAAAAACCCAACAAGTACAAAATATAATGTGAGTGAGGGTGCGAAATTATTTTTGAACTCACGGCCTCCCCTATTAGCCCCATTAGTAAGATTTGGCGTATTTCTCGTGCCAATTTAGTTGGTCCCTAAAGGAGGGTTGCGTTGTATCGGTTACTGGATTGGGTCTACTTAGTGATAACTTTTAATTTACCTTATTCACTATTACCCTATAGGTAACGTGTTTGTTATTAGGAATTTAAAAAGGTTATCAATAAGGGGTTATACACTTAAATAAGAGATATTGTATAGACTTCCTATAGAATAACCAAGCGATGTCAATGAAGGCCAAAATAAAAAAGACAAGAAATTAATATTTCATGAAGTTGCTAGATATATTAATTTCAGTGAGAGGGTCCCAATGTAGCCACAAGTACTTATCTTTCCTCCTAAAGGTTTCAGACATTGGGGTCTTAYGTTGTTGTCATATAGTAGTAGTTTTGTTTTTGGTCTGCTCATGCATTGCTTGATCATGCATCATATATGAACTATGACTGATGAAAGCTCATATATATTTTATTTATTTTCAAAAAATGTCTTCCAACCCATTATCCTCTATTTTAACAAAGAACCAACTCATTAGAGAAAATTATAACGATGAGTTATCTTTTACTAAGTCTTGTATATTTGTTGATGCTATGGATACTTGGACAATAGATGCTGGAGCCACTAAGTAAACAGACACTCAATGAAGGAGAGCATACTCTTAGGGTTGGCACTCTGTGAAGGCTGTGTGAGATGTTTATCTTTTATCTTAATAACAAACATTTGATTTTAAAAGATTGTTATTTTACCCCAGACATTTATCAAATATTTTGGGGGGTAGCAAATAAGATCTATAAATCAAAGGATATAATTATTGACTTCAATAATTTCATTTAGACTAAGAGTTCAATCATGTTCTTTTAGTGGATAGAAGGTGATTAATAAATTTATTTACTGGAGATTAGTCTAATTGGGTCTTGTCAGGTCCTTTTGGTAGTTCCAATTTATGGATGAATTAAATTGCAGTAGAAACATGAAATGGTAAAAGAATAAAGGAGGTTAAAGATAAGAGATTGTTGTAACCACCTGTACTTATCCATTAAAACACTCCCCATTATTTGTTGACGTGTTAACGTGASWCTCTCAGATTTCTGAGACCACTCACCAGTTAGAGAGAAAAATACAAAGAGTTTTCTCTACTRCTGAAACAAATATTTGGTCTTCTAGAGAAATATTGATGAAGGCCTAATGATGCAGAGTTGATACAGTCATGAACGCCACAATTATCTATTGAGAAGCACACTGCAATGGTATGTCTATCTTATCTTAAAGCATCTTAATCTTGTTCAACACATAGATTTTTGTGATCTTTCCAACAGCCACAATATTAAAAGTTTGCATCACAATACAAATTTCTTTCTTCAGTATGCATCAAAATACAAATTTATTTCTTCAGTAGTCATTCTTCGTTCTCCAAGTGGTGGTGGTTTGCATTGTTGGGTATTAGGATCACGTGAGTAGCCTTGGAATGTACTTTGAGATTGTTGTGCTTATAAACCACGTCTTGTAGAAGTGAATGTGTTGTTTTGGTTCCTAGATGTGAGGCTTTGTGTCTATCTTCATTGTTGCCATAGAAGACTAAATGAAGAGTGAGATGAGAAAGAGCAATATTAGACTGATTTGAGAACTAGGTCCGACAATGATCTAGATTTTGTAATTGGGAGATCAGTTTTGGGTAGGTTGGTCTTGGAGGTTTTAGCATTGTTGGTGAAAGTTTCATATTGTGTTCCAAGGCCTGTGAGGAGAAAAAAATGTTTCACTTATCAAGGGTAGATTTGCCAATGCAAGTGAGACTATCACCCGAACCTTTCAAGATTCATATATGGTCTGCAATAGTTTTGTCTACATATTTGCATAGATAAGTATAGGAGAGGGTTCTAATGATCCAAACCCTTAGAATACGATTAGACTTTTGCCAAACAACAAATTATTTGGTTAATGTTGCTGAGGTATTTCCTGCGCTTCTGGTACCTAGATTTTGAGGGGCAAAGTTTGGTGGAATAGAAGTTTGATTGGAGAGATGATGAACTAAATCTTGGCTTTCTACTAAACTAATACCTATTCTCTCCACAACGGGTAGTTGGATGGGGTGAATTTTAGGATAACAAAGTTTCCAACATTCAAGGATACGGAAGTCATGATGTGAAGAAGAAGAGACTGTTACTACTTTGAGACCAAGAGGAAAATCAGAATCGAAGAAGATTTCTTAATACACCTTTTTATTGATAATTTCATTATACATTGATAAATAATATATATAGTAAAGTTCATACATGTGATAGGTTTGAAAAATAGCAAATGTTCCTAAACTAATTCTTAGCAATCAACAGGTAGGAATAAATATTCAATCAAGAGATATCCAGAAGTTTACTTTGTCAACTAAACTACCATATATGTAGGAAGTTGTCACTTTTAGGAGTCTTTGCACCAGCCATATTCCAGAATAGATACTTGAATAAGCATCAATTTTTCTTATTTAAAGCATGGGATGCACYTTCTAACTCCTTAGCAATGATCTTCACTCGTCCCCCTTAGGCTGCTACGAAAAACACCATCGGATTTCAAAGTAGCACTATTTAATTCAAAAATTTCACCCAATTGAGCACGTCTAGCATATTTTTTCACAGTAGCAGAATCACTATAACTCACTCCGTTGAGTTCGCCACCGTAGAACTCAACAGTTACACCTASTTGTTCAACACTATACTTCGATTCTGCCTTTCGAAAAGGAACATCTGGTCTAACAATTCCATCCCCATCTACCAAAACGACTGGAAATGTTTCAAAAAAGGTAGGCATACGACGTACAAAAAGTTCACGTCCTTCTTTATCTCTAAAGATGGGGTGTCCTAACCATCCAACTGCTATTCCATCCCCATTATCCATTGAGCCCGCCCTGAAGAATCCCCCTTTAGCCGGATTATTTCCGATGTAATCATAAAAAGCTAATTTTTCAGGAATTTTAGACCAGACTTCTGATAAACTTTGATTTTCTGCTAGCCCARCACTAACTCTCCGATATATCTCTTGCTGGAAGTATCCTTGATCCCATTCATAACGAGTGGGCCCAAATAATTCGATCGGAGTAGTTGCTGAACCATACCACATAGTTCCGGCAACAACAAAAGCTACAAAAAAGACAGTAGCGATACTACTGGAAAGGACGGTTTCAATATTTCCCATACGCAATCCTTTGTATAGACRTTGTGGTGGGCGAACACTAAGATGGAATAGACCCACTAATATGCCCAAAGTCCCTGCTGCAATATGATGAGAGGCTATTCCTCCCGAAACAAAAGGATCAAAACCTTCCACGCCCCATGCTGGATTTATAGGTTATTTTAAGATTAATAAAATATAATGATTTTTTTCCYATTATGCCATTCAACTATTTTCAAATTGAATTTTAAATTTTCATGTCCCTCAACTATTTTTGCTAATTTACTTTTACCACTACATGGTGGAATCCTGCGAGTTCATGTCTACTCGAGGTGTATATATCATTTTAGATTAAAAATAAAAAAAAATGAAAAGAAAAGGAGGAGATGAAGATCTTCTACAACCAACAATAATCGAACCGACCCATATCCTTCACCATCACGGGGATAGCTTTTCAAATCTTTCTGATCTGCTAGCTTAGCAATTTTTTCATCAACATGTAGGGTGAATTCTAAGTTTCTGTAGTTGTAGAATCCATTCTACCTGCCCTACCAGAGCCCACCTTTCTAACCAAAAAGGAATTGAAAATGAAAGAAGAATTTGTGTGTACTATCTATGGACTATGGAGTGGAA
The DNA here is from genome assembly GCA_001752375.1 of Rhazya stricta. Lineage (NCBI taxonomy): Eukaryota > Viridiplantae > Streptophyta > Magnoliopsida > Gentianales > Apocynaceae > Rhazya > Rhazya stricta. Next base: position 4,280,778 of record MEJB01000094.1, read on the forward strand.
TGACAATTCTTGATTTCCTCTTCCCTATCTCTCCTCATTTTGTCTTCGGCTACTTCTGGTTGGGTATGCATGGCCCAACATTAGATTTGTTTGAAAACAACCAAGGTGGCGGTCATTGGATTTCTGTGCAAATTTTTTATGCCAGCCTAAAATTATTTGACTATTGGAAGGAATGCATGGAACAACTCTTTCTTTTTCAATAGGTTCTAATTTCCTCCGGTTTTCCATCAGATGATAAGCCCATGTGTGCTTGTTTTGGGTGCTATATATCCTGCTGCATCACTGGCCCTTCTTTCGTAGCTAATTCTATTCCTGATGCCACATTAGGCTTGAGTTTGAAACAACTTTCGAAGTTTTTTCCCTAATTCCGTTCCTCGCAGGAGTGTAGTTTCTTTCCATGGATCAATTGTGACATTTATTCAATTATACTGCCATAAAATAGAAATGGGAAGGAAAGATTAAATGCAGCATAAAATATTCTTTAAATTGGGGTTTATAGATTTTCTCTACAGTGAACTTGAATTTTTTTTCCTTCTCCATGTTCTTAGTCATCTAATTGCATTTGGTCATTTATATCCTTGTCTGATAATAAATATTATCTTGAAAGAATTGCAGAAATCTTCTTCTCCTCTTCTTCTTCTTCCCCCCCCCCCCCTGCCCCCTTTCCCTCTAAACAACCTTAAAGTGAAATTTATATTCTTCAAGTAAAGTAATGTGAGATGCACGATGAAAATTGAAAATAAAGTTTAAGGACGAAAGTAAATAATCAAAAATAGATTAAGGATATAATGTACTAATTTCACTAAGTAATTAAATAATATATAAAATGTTAAGCAAATGAGAAAGCTAACTTGGAATTTGGTGAGAAAAGTCACTGTTCTAAGGAAATAAAGACCTCTTTACTGGTTGGAACTTATTCAATTAGGTTGCGAGATCGAAGAGACTTTTTCTATAAAAGAGTTCCCTTTCAATGTGTCTCTCACCCATATTATAGTAGTAAAAGTGACTTCATAACATAACCCCTTTGCAGGAATTACAAAATTTTAAAATAAAATAATAATTATAAAATATTTATTCTAAAATAAAAATAATAAAATTTGAAGTTTTAAAACTTATATTTTATAACACCCTTTTCTATCAACTYTCTTTTCCTCCATTCTTCTCGCATTGTGCTGTATGGAGATGTTGACAGAGGTTCATGACGACGTATGTGGAAGGTCTAAGCAATGGTGCTTAGTTGTGGACGTTTTGCAATTGAGGTTGCAGAACAATGGAAGAAAATTCATATTGGTCTTTGTCCTTTGTCCTTCATCTTGGTCTTCATCTTTATCTTCTACTTTTCATCTCATCGTTATCTTCTACTTTTCATCTTTTTCTATCTATTCTAGAGTCTTTGTCTTTTGTTTCTTTTCCTTTCTTTTTAATTTTTTTTTGTTTTATATAACTTTTGAAAGAGGAGCTGAGGATTATATTTTGGAATCACATAAAAATGAATTTTTGAGCATTATAGACATTTTGCATTTTCCATCCTTGAAATTTTAAACCATTTAGATATAATTTTTCAATTGGGGGGGAATGTGGTTAAATTAAAATATTATGTATGAATTTGATAATTCAGTCAAATGAAGGAAAACATTTTGTACTGAACCCTAATTTACAAAGATAAAGTCCATAGAACAACATTTCAAACATTTAAATACATTAGACAAGTTGTCAGCAAAATGCTCTAGTTGTGTCCACATCTGAAATGAATCTTTTCCATACTGATACTAGATTTTTAGGGCATAAATTGCATCATGGGACCTATAAACCATATATAGAGCCTTAGAATTCTTCAAAAATTTTCCTAATGAAACTAAAAAAAAAAAAATTCAAAAGAAAAGGCTACTGTTTCTAGGTGCTTCGTGGCTGTCGGATATATTTATAACAAATAAGCACTTATGTATATAGATAGTACATGTCTGAATATATATAAAGTAAGTTTGCAATCCCAAATAGCAAATGGTATCATGAAAAGACATTATTACTACTACTGTGTAGCATTTGTAGTCCATTGGCTACTTGCTTGTGCAGCCATGGTAGCAACCAACATTTTTATTAATAAAACAATATTTCTAGCCCTAAAGGACAACATCAAGGATCCCAGTAAAATATTAGCAAACAATTGGTCTGCTGCTACCTCTGCTTGTGATTGGATTAGAGTTATTTGCACTTCTCTTCACAATAGAGTGACTACACTGAACATATCAAAAATGGCCTTTAGTGGCAGCATCCTACCCCATATAGCAAATTTCTCATTTCTTGTTCTATTTGAGCAGTAACAATTTCAAGGGATATTTGCCTCTGGATTTTGTTCGTTTGTGATGGTTAGAGTCATCAATTTAGCCTTCAACAAATTTATTGGAGGGATTCCATCATGGTTAGGATTCTTACCCAATCTTCGATTCTTGAATATTGTAAACAACAATTTTACAGGTTCTTTACTGCCATCACTYTCAAATGCTTCAAAACTTGAGGTGTTGCAATTATCATCTAATTTTATCGAAGGGATGATCTAGGAAGAGTTTGGCCATTTTCTTAGTCTAAGGTATTTGATTGTGAAATCTAACAAAGTTAGAGGGTAGTTTCCATCTGCTATATTGAACATAACCACACTTGAACATATATCTTTCACGAAGAACATCTTATCAGGAAATTCGCCTGCTAATATATGCTCATATCTTCCAAACCTTAATGTACTTTTTGTACCTCACAATGAGTTTCATAGTCATATTCCATCAAGTTGTCTCAGTGGTCAAGGCTCCAATTGTTGTCCTTAACATCCAACAAATATTTTTGGATCTACCAAGAGAAATTTGGACAATAGAGAATCTTATATCTTAGATACATCAATTTAACGGGTATGTTAAATGGATCATTGATCCATTGTATTTATTCCAAGTTATGTTCTTTTATGACATGTCTTTTGTTGTTCTCGTCTATTGTTAGTTAGAAGTTTTTGTTCTTAGGCTAACAATTTTCTTTCATTGACTCTGCATAAGACATTCATTTCTTTGGATCATGCTCCTAATCGATCTTATTAATCTTTTAGTGTTTTAAATTTTTGACACTGTTAATCATCTTTATCCTTCTCAAAGACTCTAAATCGTGTCATTAATTCCTTTAAGAGTTATTTTCCCTTGATGAAGTCAATATCTTTCTAGGAGAACTTCCAAAAGAGATTGGTAATCTTCGTAATTTGATTGAGTTAGTGGTGGAATTCAACAGCTTTTTTGGACCAATAACATTGAGTATCTTTAGCATCTCATCACTTGGAAATATTGAGTATCTAGTCCAATACCACGAGAAGTTGGGAAATTAGCCATGCTTCAGCCGTTGTTAATTGGTGAGAACAGATTGACAGGTATAATTTTCGTCCAATTTGTTAAGCAACAAATTGGTCCCATTTTCTTATCCCAAAATTTTGCAAATTAAAATTTTCTATTGGTTTTGCCTTTGATTCTTTTACACATAACATCGATTGCTTCATTGGAATGTTTTGTTAGCCGATTTAGGGAAGAAGTCCAGAGTCTGTCCACTTATTTCAAATTGATTTTAAGTTGCATGCTTGTGCTAATTTTCTTTCTAGTACTTTCATATCATGCATATGTGTCATACCAAAAGAGATCAGCAACCTTACATAGTTAGTGGAACTGGCACTACATTTTAATAATCTTAGTGGAGTTGATCCCAACTCCATTTCAGATTCTTCTCAACTCCCTGGTATCATATGCTTCTCAAGTTATCAAAACTTTTATACTTGAGGTACTTCGTTTGACAAATTTATCATGTTTTTAATGACTGAATCATTGTATGTATGCAGAATTGATCGTCTTTACTTATCTAACAAGCTGCAAAATTTTGCTATATTATCGTGCTTTTTAATTATCATAATTTCATTTATCAATTTGAAAAAAAAATGCAATTGTAAAAATTAAAAGTTTTAATTTTAACAAATGAAAAAATAATACAAAAAAGGAGCATGCAAATGACAATAAATAATACTGGTCGAGGCCAACAATTAGGCATATTTCCGCTAATATGCAATTAAAGAAAAAAACTTGGACATTAGACGATCACCAATACACCAAAACCGGTAAGAGAACTGCATATAGCCGGTTAGAGGTAAAACCACACTTCGCACTGTTGTTACCATAGTCACATTTGCAAGTAAGTTATAATTCACTGAATGGTATTCTTCCAAATATCATTGGACGGCTTTCAAGATTATAGCAACTTCTTGCTGTTAGTTGTAGAATAATGGGTAGCATTCCAAAAGAAATTTGCAATTTGAGTAGTTTATTTGGTCTCAGTATATGTGGCAATGAGTTGATTGGGATGATTCCAACAACAATCCATGGATTACAAAATCTTCAATATTTACATTCAGCAACAACCAAATCAAAAGATCAATTCCAAGCAGCTTTTGTAAGATACAAACATTGCTATTAATAACATTAGATAGAAATCAACTTTCAGGTTCCATTCCAGAATGCCTAGAAAATACTACTTCCTTGAGATATCTTTACCCAAACCAAAATAGATTAAACTCTAGCATACCCTCAAGTTTGTGGAAGCTGCAAGATCTATTGGAGCTCGACTTATCCCTAAATTCCTTCTCTGGATCTCTGCCTCCGGAAATTACTAATCGAAGAGCAATGAGAATGCTAGACTTATCAATGAATAACTTCTCAGGCAACATTCCAAATACCATTGGATGCTTGAAAAGTTTGGTTAGCCTTTCTTTTGCGAATAACATATTGCAAGGAACAATTCCTGTATCAATAGGTAGCATGTTGAGTTTGGTGACCCTAGATCTCTCCCAAAACAATCTTTTTGATTCAATACCCAAGTCCTTGGAGGCACTTCGGTTTCCAACTTACATCAATGTTTCATTCAATGAATTGAATGGTCAATCCATCTTATGGTCCTTGCAAAAACATCACAAGTCAATCTTTATTATCTGAGGAAGCATTGTGTGGTAGTCTTGGGTTCGGTGTCCCATTATGTACATGTATATCGAAACAAAAATCAAGAAGAAGAAAAGTGACTTGAATTGTGCTATTTACACTATTGGGAATTGCTTCCTTGGTTCTTGCTTTAACCCTAGCATTTATACTCTACAGATTTCTGGCAAAAGCAAAAGTAAAAGAAAAACAAGAGTCCAAGTCAAATGAACCAATTTGAAGTTATACAACCAGTGAGATTTTCATACTATGAACTTCTACAAGCAGCTGAAGGATACAGAGAAGCCAATCTGATCGGTAAAGGAAGTTTTGGCTCTGTTTGCCAAGGGATTCTCAAGGATAGAGCAACAATAGCAACGAAGGTTTTCAATTTGTAGTTGGAAGGAGACACATTCAAAAGTTTTAATAGAGAATGTGACGTTCTATGCAATCTTTCTCATAAAAATCTCAACAAAATAATCAACCATTGCTCTAACATTGACTTTAAAGCATTGGTACTAGAATATATTCCCTACGAGAGTCTTGAGAAGTGGCTCTATTCAAAGGACCATTTGTTAGATATGTTAAAAAGACTGGACGCATTGATAGATGTTGTTTCTGCATTAAAGTATCTCCATCACTGTTATTCAATACCCATAACTCACTGTGATCTAAAACCAAGCAACATTTTATTTGATGAAAATATTATTGCCTATGTTAGTGATTCTGGACTTGCAAAACTGTTGGGCACTGGAAACAGCTTTGCCCACACTAAGACCCTTGCAACTTTTGGTTATATGGCACCAAGTAATGATCTTATTCTCCACTTCAGAATTAATTTTTTACACTTTTGAGATAATCCTAATAAATTGGCATGACATAAAAATATAGAACACTGTTCTGATTACAAGAAAAAATTGAAATCAACTTTTCTGTTTATTCCAGAATATGGAATAGATGGATTGGTATCAATAAAAAGTGATGTATAAAGTTTTGGTACTTTGCTAATCAAAACCTTTTCCAGAGAAAATCATAGTAATGAAATGTTTGATGGAGATTTGAGCCTAAAACAACTTGTAATTAATTCATTGTCTGATTTTGTAATTCGAGTCATAGATAAAACTTGTTTACTCCGGGAGATGAATATTTTTGTGAAAAGCTTCAGTGTGTGAAATCCATCACGGAATTGGCTTTGTGTTGTTTGGATTCTCCTGGAGAAAGGATCAATATGAGAGGCGTTGAAGAATATCAAACTTTAGCTATCTGCATCTTATGCTTAGAATGAAGCACAAAATATTTTTTGCAAGACTATGCCTAGATTATTTATGATATATAAAATTTTAGAAGTCCTCTGAATTCCATTATGTTCTCTAGAGTGTTTTCTTTTATACCGACAAAATTTATTTTTTGATTTTTACAAATTTGGAAATTCTTACCAACATTATTTTATACTTAACTAGGAAAAAAGATACACACACACAAAAAAAAAAAAGGAATCTATTCTATTAGGATTTGAAACCTTTAAACATGTAACAGATATCCAAAAAGTATACTTAAGCTTATATGTTCTTAAATACATTAGACTAAAGTGTGTTAGGCTAGTTTAGAAATTGAATCAAATCATATCAAACCTTCTAACTTAACTAAAGAGTCGTGTTCTTTAAACATCCTAAGAAAACGGTATTAACACTACAAAAATTCCTTATATTTGTAGAGATTCTAGAACAACCGCAAATAACCTTGCAATTGATTAAATAATATTTACGATAATTTTTAGAGCGTCTTAAAAAAACGTCGTGTATATTGTTTGATGTAAAAAAAAAAAAATATTTACGCAGTGGATATAAAATTGAAAACCACCGTAGATAGAGACTATTTATGGCAGTCTTAAGACCCCTTAAATGGGCTTTAGTAATATGCGACGATTTTAGGACAAGATATTAAGCAAATTGTACTCATCTTAAGACCGCTTAAATGGACTTTAGTTATATGCAGCAGTTTTAGGACCAAAAATCAAGTGAAATGTACTCATCTTTATCTTCCATACAATGACAAAATTCAAGTTGCAAGTAAATAATTTAGTTCAGAATTTTAATGTATCTATTACAAAATGTTAGTTCCAAAGTCTCTCTTGATCAAAAAAAAAAAAAAAATAGGAAAAGGTGAATTGCAATGAAATTGCCCTCTATAGCAGTGAATATATGCAAACTTCAATTAACTACAAAATTAAAAAAAAAGACTTAATGAGCAAAAGAAGAGATTTCAGAAAAATAGAGTTACTTCAACATATTCACTTGAACAATAACCAATCTCCTATAGGAAAAGAATTAAGGGAACAAAAGTATCTCCATGAGGTAAGAAAATTAAACAGTATCATGTCGTAAAAAAGAAAATAACAGTCCATGACATACTTAAATAATTGGAGGTCCTTTATATATGAGTCCGGATTTGTTCTTCTAAGCTTATACATTTTTTTAACTATTGAAAATAGTGATTTGAAAAAAAATAATAACTTATTTTTATTTTGTTAATGTTGTCAATAAGCACATGCAATTTTAAGTAAGCATCTCCAGCTTATTTTTTTTAAAGTGTTTCTTCTTTTTTTTTAAAAAACTTTTTAATCTATAAGTTGTTTCGAAAAGTAGTCACGAACCGCTCAAAACAACTTTTCTAAGGGCAGGAGGTAGGAGGCAGGGGCGAAAATGGTCCCCTCAACATTTTTTCAAAATCTTATGTAGGGTTAATTTTTTTTTAGAAAAATAGGTTTTTGCCCAAAAGTATCATTTTGCGCCTCCCAATATCTCGATCATCTAATCTCGCCCCCTCAATATGAAATTTCTGGCTCTATCCTTGATGAAATCAATCTCACATCAATGAATCTAAAATTTGATTTTGAATTCATAGCACAAGGAGATCAAAGCTAATGTAATATCTAAACTCAAATTCGATTTTGATAATGTAAAATAAAATTAATTTTGTTCACAAAATTCACCGAAAGTGTTATTTAAATCATTTGGATATCAAGTCTACAAATATCATAGAAGATTAAAATTCAATTCTCAAGAATTATTCTAAGGAAATCATCTTTCACTCAAGATATACCTCTCATCAAAATTGGTCCGCGAAGTAAGCTATGAGCAGGGAAGCTTGTCGAACGGTTGTAAATTTGGAAGAGGAATAGAGGCAGTGGTCAATCGCAGTCGTGATAAAAAGACATGATGGAGAAGAGAGAAGAGGACAGGTACAACGCAGGAGGTTAAGACCAACGCGACGGGGTCGTTCATCTGTTAGACCAAGTCGACAGAGGAGAAGAGGAGGCAAGTTGTCATTGGATGAGGTAGAGAGTTCGCCGGTTGTGGCTGTTCATTAGAGGTCAATAGGAGATTCAATGGAGGCTCCCGATTTTCTACCACACTTTCCTGTTTCATCAATCAGACTACAATTTGTATCTATCTTAACTCCTCACATAGATGAGAAAAGGTATCGGAGGGTTAAAGATATATACATGTCGTACTCTGATTGGTGTTTGATATATTGATTTTATATCTACATTATTTATTGTTCTCTTGAGTTAAAATGATATAAATGTCGATGTAATTGTGACTTAAAGGCTATATATGTCATTATTCATCAGTTTTGATTTTGTAGGAACAATTGTTTTAATTTTGGGTAAAAATGAGATGATATCGTACAAATGGCATGAAGTCGAATGAAAGATGGATGGCTGCGTCACAACAAACCCCTATTTGAAGTAAATGGACCTCCAGAAGTATAATTAGAAGCTCTAGAGTGAACTCATTGAGAAAAGGCCTAAAAAAACATTGAAAATCAGCCCATGAGGGGTAAAATCAAGCAAAACTAGTGCCGGTTTAGCCCTGAACCACATTCGAAACGCGAGAAAACTCGCTATGAAGCAAATCGGTGCCGATTCAATTTATGTTTTGATGACCATTTTTCCAGGGAAAAATAGCCTGTTAGGTTCGCTAATCTGCGTTGTTTCACTCAAATTAGTGTCAATTCGACCTATTTGGTAAATTTTTTTTGATATTTTTGGTATTTTGGGTGGTTTAAGGTTTCCTAGTCTGTTTTGGACTAAAACAGGTGTTTTGGAGGGATATAAACTCCAATTTGACTCCCAAAAACCTTTACACTTCATCATTGGACTCTAAAGAATAAGTTGGGACCTCATAGAAGATATTTTAGTGAATAAAAAGTGATTGGATTAAAGACCACAGGGTTACGTTTCAATTTGTAATGATGTTTCTTTTCATCTTTACATCTAAACCTCTTAGCTTGTATTATGTCGAACTCTGTTTTCATTCTAAGACAATGATGTAAWTTATCATATTTCTATGGTATTTTAGAAGACTATTGTTGATTTGCTAAGTTATATTGAAGTTTTCTTATAATATCATTCGTAATTCTCGATTGAATGATTGGTCATTCTTGATTGATTATAGCATTGTTGGACGGTTAGAAATAACACCTAAATAATTTGGTCAAGCTACAAAATTATAAATTGAGTGTGGAATAGAGATATATCCACAAAATTATAACTTGAGAAACTATAGTCGATAGACTAGGGTTGGTTGGTCAATAGTTAACACATTAGTTTGGAAATTCGATTAGATAACATAAATTTGGATATGTAAAATCATATGTCTTAGAACCTTCTCCTGTTGATTAATAAATCTGATTTTACATTGTTTTCTAGTAGTTAATTAAAAAATAAATTAATAATCACGTTTTGAATTTCAATTGGCTTGATAAAGTCTAAAGCTTGACAACAGTGGTAATTGCGATTAAATTCTCTGTGGGAACGATATTTTATTTGTATGACACGATAAAAATCTAGTGCATTTGCTAGCCTACTAAATTCGTATCAAGTTTTTGAAGTTTTTGGTGCTGCTGTAGGGGAATTTATTTTCTTAATATCACTTTGCATAGTTTTAGCTTTATTTTGGTTATTTTTTGTTGCTTCCATTGGTTTATGGCCGTTACCTTCTTGTTAGGTTATTACCACTTGATAAGAAGTTGATCAAACTTGTAGGAAAAACACAAAGGAGACAAAAGTCAAGAAAGGAAAGGAAATTAGTGAGATGGTTGGAAATGTAGTTATTCCACCTCCAAATGTTGCACTATCTGATAACACCAATAATCAAGTAGCTCAAATGAGGCAACCCCTAGAATTGAGGCCACTGCGAGATGCAATCCCTTCCACAAATGGAGCTGAGTCGTGTATTTGAAGACTGATGGTAAAAGCTAATAACTTTGAGATCAGACCCACCATCATTTAGATTATTCATAACTTTATACAATTTTGTGGGTTGGATAGTGAGGATCCAAAGAAATATATTTAGAATTTTGGAGATTTGTGACACCCTCAAGTACAATGGAATAACACTAGATGTCATCCAATTTTAGGGCACTTTTCTTTCTCTTTAAGAGATAAGGTTAATATTGGTTGAATTCTTTGCCAGCAAGGGATATCACTTCATCGGAACTTATGGAAACAAACTTCCTCTAGCAAGTATTTTGAGGCTTAGGAGTAAAATTGCTAATTTTTTCAATTAGATGGAAAAGTCATTCTATGAAGTTTGGAAGAGATTTAAGGATCTCACCTATAAATGTCCACATCATGGCCTTCCAGAATGGTTAGTTGTCCGTACTTTCTATAATGGAGTGAGTACGACTATTCACAATATGTTAGATGCAGCAGTTGAGGGTAGTTTAACTTCAAAGGATTATAATGGAGCATATGAGATCATAGACACCATGACTATAAATAACTATGAATACAAGTCAGTCAGGCATCAACCAAGGCAAACTGCAAGAGTACGTGAATTGATATTATATCTCACTTATCAACACAAATGGCAACCTTATCTACCAGATAAGCAATCTTGGGGGGCCTTGCAATAACTGTGGAGGAGGACATGCTAATATGGATTGTCCAGTCTTAGGGCAAGCAGAACAACCAGTGATGGATCAAGCCAATTATGTTAACAATAGTAGGTCTATAGCAGCTCAGATGGCAATAGTGGACATTCTGAATAGATTGTCTGTTTTCTCAACCAAAGAAAGGATTTTCTTGGAGGTTGCACAAACAGAGCAATATATAAGTGGACGATCATTTTCAGCAGCATATAAGTTGACAAAATGGTCAAGAAATTGAACATCAAGAAAATAGTTTGGAGGAAAATGGAAACACTTATCCTGTCATTGGACCAACACAATATAATCATATTTRTTATGAATTTTAACTTCTTGTGTTACTGTATTAGCCTAGGTTTCAATCTATATGTGTTTAACCTTGATAATTATTTTTAGAATTATGTTATCTTTTGTTGATTTCAAGATATCTTAGAATATTAATATGATATTTTGTGCACACTTGAAGATTATATAATTACTACCTATTACTTGTATATTGTTCTTCATGTAAAATTCTTTTCCTTTTATTTATTTTTGTTGTATATAATTCATTTAGTTATAATGAAATTATGTGTACAGACGTATAAGAAATTATTATTGAAAATTTTCTTATCATTCTTCTACATCTTTTTATTTCTATTGAAACATATAAACAATAAATATTTTTACAAATTTTGAATTTAATTTGTTAAAACATTGTATCTAATATTTAGAGAATGAGTACTCAAAGACTATTTTGTGTGACCTTTTATATTTTAAGTAAGATTGTTATTACCAATACTTAAGTAATAAATGAATAAAGTTATTCAAAAATAATTATTGTAGACGGTGATATTTTAATATAGTAAGAATACGAGTATAGATATAGATTATCTAAACTATTTTGTTACCAAATGAAGGACATGAGACTATCTTGCTACTAAATGGAGGACATAAGTTGTATGGTGTCTGCCTTGGAGTCTAGTGTTTTTGTCATACCAATGGATGTGTTAAAACTTTAATCCTTCTTCTAATTTATTATAGAGATGATCAACTGGCTTTCAAGTTTGATCTTTGAGCAATCATTACTGGAATAATTTTTCTAGTTTTCTTTTTATTTCTTATTTAGTTGCATTCAGTATCATGGTATCAATTTATTTTTCAAAGGAAATTATTATTATAAATTATTCTTATACAAAAATTAGGGAATTTGCTTTGCCAACTCCCTGGGTTCACAATTTTTTTAAATAAATATTTTTTTATTATTAAATTTTATGCAAGTCCGTTTTCTTCTACCATTCTAAACGTTTCATTCTCCGCGCTCAATTCTACCCTTAGGGTAGTCTTCCATCTTTTTGTCAAGGTAGATATACAAAATGCATGTTGAAATTTGATGTAATTGAAACAGAGTCTGATAGGTTCAGAATGCGATATTGATAATTTCTCTTGATTTGATTTGAAGCATTCACATTTGCTGAATGGATTCAGCAGCGACCTCATCGAGTCCTAACGAATTTGATCATTTATTCAAATTGCTGTTAATTGGAGACTCTGGCGTTGGGAAAAGCACTCTTGTTCTTAGCTTCACTTCTGACACATTTGAACATCTCTCACCCACCATTGGTATCATATGTTTCATTTTCTTTTTCTTTTGTTGTGTTTTTCTGTAATATCCGAAATGCTTAATTGGCAATTTTTGTAACTTTTTGCTTTCCAGTGTTATTATGGGGTATAATACAATTGGTATCAGTTATTTCTATGTTTCTTTTGTTGTCTTATAATATTTGACTGAATACGTTGTTCTTTTCCTAAATGCGATACGATCATGGGCGAAAATACCACTGGTATCATATATTCCTAGGATTTAGTGATTTTCTATGATTCCGAAAGCTTGATTAGCAGATTTTGTTCTTTCCTTGGCAATATGATCATGATGGTTAATGTAAAGGACTAAAGCATCGGTTTCATGTGTATTTGTTGCCGTTTTCTGGATGCCCCTAAGGAACTCAATTGAAAATCTTATCTTTTTTGCCTCCGTTCAATTGCTGATGTGATGATAAATAAAGTTGAAAGTTGATGACTAGGACTTGATCTTCATGTGTTAAATTTATACGGAAAATGAGAAGATAAGGAATTATGAGTAGAAGTTGGAAACCAAAAAAATGCTTGTATATTACCTTTTCAACCATAGTATTGGATTGACTTTTAGCATAAAAGGGAATCATTGCCATTGCATTTTGCTTCTTCTTGATTGACATGGAAACTAAGGAATTAAGAATGTTAAAGTTCCATTTATTTTTGTCWRTTAATTGTTCATATATACTGTTGGTRCAGTTTTTTCTTCTCATGTTGTTTCGTAAATTATAATTTCTGAACATCAATTCCTGTCTTTGATTCTTCTGACCAACCAAGACTGTAGTATCTTCTGTCCTGATTATAAATATGCTACTTTAGCTCTCACTTTACATGGGCAAAAGGAGAAGAAATGTATGATGCATGTTGACTTTTTATCTGGTTATGACAATTCAAGGATAGGGGATACAAGGCAAAAAGATAAGAAACTTATCATGCATTTTGAATTTTAATCTGGATAGGAGATAACTTATTACTCCAGTTATTGATTTAGAGGTTGCATTGTCTGCAGAGGAAGTGGTTGGAGTAATCTTATGAAAGTTTGAATGAAGCTCATATTATTTGATTGTTTCCAAAAGCTAAAGAAATTAGAATGAAAATCCAGTTTTATGGATTTAAATTTAATAACCATATGAGGCTTGTGGTTATTTTGATAAGAGGGTACTGAACTCAATTGTATTTTGGTTTCCAATTTCACTAAAGTGGCTAATGAGATATTTTCTTCCCAAATGTCTTCCTTGCATTCTAGTTTCATTTTAGTCTTCAGCAAGCATGCTAATTATTTCCTTGCCTAGATTGATTTCCAGAGACATTAAATAGAATATAAACTGTTAAGCATGTAATGTGCTTTATGTCTGTGTGTAGGTGTTGATTTCAAGGTTAAATATGTATTTATTGGAGGGAAAAAGTTAAAGCTTGCAATTTGGGATACAGGTAAATCATGCTCTTGCTCTCTAAATTTAATGTATGTTAATGCCTTTTGTACTCTTCTGGTCCATTTATGACCGATGGTGGGTTCAAGAAAATCTAAATATTGATGCTTTATTAGCTGATTTTAGAGGGTTAAATTTATAAAAAACCATAAGTATGTGTTTTAAATTGGAATTGGCTTGTGCCACCTTTAGAGCATGGGCTATTTGGTTGGACAGCTCCAATTAGCTCGACAGTTATTTTAGTAAAGCGAAGTTCTTCCTAACTCATTGGTGGGATTCTTCTTTAATATAGATGAACATGAGATTGTATTTTAAGGATCTGTTATTTTGCAGGTAATTTGGATAACTAACTTGATGCCTGATGTTGATATCCCCAGTTAGCTTGTTAACCTGGCATATCATTATTTTGAGCAGCACTTAGATTATTGTTCGAACTTAATTAGATAGACACTAGTCGCAGTTGCTTTCATTGTTGTTGAAGTCATAAGAGCTATCAGATTTAAGCTTCTGTTCATGATTGGTAAAAGTCAGCTAGCAAGTTATTGGAATCTATTACATAGGACTTGTATGCCAAAGAAGAAATGTTATACAAAATTCAGGTCAAAGTGGCTTAGTAATTGTCTCTTTCGTTGGAAATATATTGATTATGAATCACAGTATACCTTTCTCCAGGTATATAAATGTGCCTTGAGGAAACCCTCCCCATTTCAGTGCAGCCCACTCCTATGTTTGTGGCTTGACAATCAGAAATTGTGAGCAAGAGAAGAAAGAAAATGGAAGAAGTGGTCTAAACAATGAAGTTGTGGTGTAAATATATGAGCTCCCCTGCTTAACGTCTTAGTTTTATCAACCCTGTGCAGTCTAAATTCCTATTCCATTGCTAATCAATTTCTAAACTAAGAGCAGCAGTGATAAGGCAAGAGTTTGCATACACAATTGTATCTGCCTTTAGAACTATCTTTTAGAAATAAATGATACATAGTGTCGATAATAAACAATAATATGTAAAATGTTTAAAAATGTATAGCATTTGGCGAATGCAAATAAGTAACACGAAGAAGTTAATAGCTAATATCATACACAAAAGTGAAATGCTAATAATTTTTTTTATCTAATTTGGCTATTCATATTGGGTTTTCTGTACTTATATATGCCCTGCATCCAGCATGATAACCAAAAGATAACTTATGGAGTTGAGGCAGTAGAAAATGCCAAGAAGCATTTAAACTCAGTTATGGTTGGTGGTGATTTCTTGGTTTGGTTCCTTCTTTTATGACTGTCATGTAAACTTTACCAGGGACGGGAAGGGAAAATAAAAATAAAAACTGAAGTACACAGGACCCTCCTTTGAAAGAAGCTGCTGTACTTTCTGATGAATTTTTTGGATGAGTTTGAACAAAAGTATATCAAAAACACTTACCAGGAGCACATACATAAGAACTGGGATAATCTAGTTACTATAGGTCCTATTTGGTATTTGAGTTAATTTGGCAGTTGAACAAATAAATTGCTGAGTAGGTTCTCACAGTAACAAATAACAATGGTTGGATTTTTCTTAACCAAACTTGAGTTTTTCATAATTTAGTGTTATTGATTGTTTATTGTGCAGCCGGCCAGGAAAGATTCAGAACACTGACAAGCTCGTATTACAGAGGAGCTCAAGGGATAATCATGGGTACTCCATAATTACTGGTTTATTATTACATTTCTTCTGTGCTGATGGATAAATCTATGCGAGCTAGCTTGCTGAGTACTGCTCCTCCTTAAGATCCATTATTAGTAAAAGGAAAGTATCCATGGCTTTATTTATCTTAGGTATAAGAAAGTGACAGAAACCTATTACATCTTTCTTTCAATTTCTACTCTTATGAAGATAAACTTTCACTATAAGCATACTGTGAGAGAATGTGCTTTTATTTCAAACTTGTTTAAGTCATACTCTTTCATTTCATTGTGGGAAAAGTTGTTTAACCCATGTGTTTCTTTTTTCAGTCGCCATTGGATTATGTATTCCCTGTGAAGTCTCACTAGATCTCTTCTTGGAAACAAAAATGATTTCAGTTATAAGATTGGACATGAGAATTTGTATCTCCGATGAATTTTGGAATTTGGCAGTGGCTGCTTGAAGTAGTTGGAAATTGTTTTTCTAGTGAAATTGAACTTATGTGTCTAGCATACTGTGATTGACAAAAAGTTTACTCGGTATGATGAGTTCCTTTTTCTTTAAAAAATATATATAGTTTCTTTTTCCTTTTTGGTAAGTAAAACTTTTATTGAAGAATGAACCAATATCAGTACAAACAAAATCAGAAAATCTGCATCAGCACTTTACGATTAACAATATCTATATGATGGAAGTAGTAAACGGTTAGTGCTTCTGCAAAGTGCTCATTGTTTCTTCAAAGCCAAATGAACAATTGTTATTGCTGCTTCCTCATAGTCAATAATCATCTCTCCCTGCCTCATGATTGATTACTGAACTCGATTATCACCTTTACTCTACAATCACATAGTAAAGATCCATTGAGAAATGCTTAGCCTATGAGGTAAGGGCCACTTTGTATAGATATTGAAATCCTTTTCCAAGAACACACTCTCCATCAAGATTTGGAGACACGTTTTTAGGACTTTCAACCAAGCTATGATAGGGCGTTTTCTGATATGTGGTTAACATTGAAAAGGAAGAGCATGCTGATGGCCAAATTGTTTCTTCTTTCAATTTGAAAGTAATGGTGTTGGAACTGATGTGATAAAATGCTTGAAATCGGATCATGCTTTTTATGTTAAATCTGAAAGCTTTAATGTAGAAATGTGAAAGAGAATGTGAAATAGATTACTCTATCTGTTCTTGCTAACTTGTTGGAAACTTTCTCATTGACAAGTTACACCATTCGTTATATATTAAAATGACTGGTAACATTTCAAATTTTGTTGATCTAAAGCTTTTGTATTGATTTTCAGATTTTTCATTCATCATCTAATTTCACAATGGTCTTATTGCTTTTTATTGAATTTACAGAAAACCATTTATACCCTGCTTTTGGTGCTCATATTCTTTTGCCACAGTTTATGATGTAACAAGACGGGACACATTCACAAATCTGTCTGAGGTTTGGGCCAAGGAGATTGACCAATACTCTACAAATCAAGATTGCATCAAAATGCTTGTGGGAAATAAAGTTGACAAGGTAATGCTCGTGCAAAATAACTTGTTAGTTGATTTTGTTTACCAAATCATAGTAAAACACTCTTCTTACAAATGGGTATCTTCATAATGAGTTCTGCTCTAAGAGAGACTGGTCTTTGCATTATGTTGTTACAGTTGATCACATATATCCTGTGGCAGAACTGTATGTTGACTCTTATAAACTCTGTTTGCGGCATTTTAGTACAGGTGAAACTATATTTASACAAAAGTCTTTAAATACAAAGACAGAGCAGTCAAATTAATTACACCACAGAGAAATCATTCAACTATTGACGTATTTCTAAAATAACATTTCATGTTGATCCTTTCCTGAGGAAGAATTCTTCTATATAAATATATATATTCTAAAATGTATTATCTAATGTAATTTGGAAAATATTATTGAAAATTTAGTCACCTAATTAAATATCCATTTTTAGGTGTAAAGAGCTCTATGAACTACTTTAAATGCCAGAGCATCCAATCATTCTAAGAAAGGATGGGGAGTAAATAAAATCTTAGGGTTTTTCTAAATTGAACAGCCATGTGAGTAATGATAATCTTAGGGTTTTACTAAATAAAGAGATAAATAAGGGATAAATGATAATTTTAGCCAAAAGAAAGGCATCTGTTTGCTTCTTGAAAGAGAAAGAATGAACTAAAAGCAAAGAATGTTAAAGACTAAACTTCTTACTTTCTCATTAGTGAGACAGAAAGAAAGGGTTGAGTAAAATAATTGAAAAACCAAGAAGGGCCTTGGAAATATTCTTGTTTTGCCCTTTTTGACGCGGAATATGTTACATGACATGGTATCTTCTTATTCTTTTATGTGGTTCAAAAAAGTCTTTAATTCATGACTGGAGCTCAATTATACACTTCCAAGTTTCAAGATTATCCAGAGGCCAAGTTTAGATTAGCTTGTTAAACCAACATGAAGTTGTAAGCCCATGTAGTGCACAATATATGTTGTACAAAGTACTCTGCTATTCAAATAGGAATAAACTGTTACTGCTATGAGAATTTGATGAACAACAATAGAATTGACTTTGATACATGAAAAGATAGTTCATTAACCTATTTGGCTAAAATTTGGATCACAGAGATTGTCTGAAGTTTACTGTTGACTCACTTTTGTAGACCTACTAAGTTTTTTCCGGTTACCACTCTCTTTTAGATAAAGTCTAATATAATTTTAGAAATATTTTTGACTCAATTTTGTAGACCCTATTAAGTTTTATTATCTTGATTTTAAAATGTTCTTAACTTAGATCACTGCCAGTCTCAAACCTTTGAATCCTGTCACGTAGAGAGAAACAAACATGACATGAAGATTATAGAGATCAACTAGAATTAAATGTTCAGATGGATAGAACCGTACTTGAATGTGATTAGCAATTACAGTTATGTTTAAGAGGGAGAAACCAATTTCCCTTATTTGATTGGCTAATTAAAGAATCATTTTGATGGATAATGGAAACTTTCTAATCAATTAGCCTATCCACGTGGCTAATTGAGTCTAACACTCCCAGTTCTTGCTTTAGTATATGAGATCCAAGTCTTTTGAATGATAGGGATGGCTATCTGTTCCCACCAGCTGCACCTTTAATAAGCTTCCTCCTCTCTTATGTCTTCTTCATCATCATCATCATCTCGAATTCGTTTTCCACCCATTAATAAAATTTCCAGTATTTTCCTTCCACCCATGACAAATATTTGCAAAATTTTAAACGTCCATACCTCAAACTGAGTGAATCTGTATTGAACTTCCACATTGCATTGATATTTAGTTTCAGCTGTATTATTTCATGTCATTGCTTGGTCTTAACATTCAAATGTACATATCTATACCTCTGTTTTACTTGAACGTTCACCTCTATATTCTTTTGTCATCTGATTTTCCCAGGAAAATGAAAGGGTTGTAACAAAAAAGGAAGGCCTAAATTTTGCCAGGGAATATGGATGCCTTTTTATTGAATGCAGTGCTAAAACTCTTGTTAACGTGCAACAATGCTTTGAGGAGCTTATCTTGAAGGTATGTCAAATCTCAATAAATCTTTTGCTGCCTTGTAGATATCTGCAATATATTTATCAAGCATGGGTTCCAGTTGTAGATTGAGGAACTGAATTGTCTTTTTACATCGTCTCCTGTATGAAGTTTCTGCTACATATTTGATTCAACAATACAACTTTCATAAAAATCATGACAAGTTTTTTGGCATGAAATGGAGGCATCCTTCTTAAGAAGGCACTTAGCAAAGGGAGCGCTGTAAAATCCTAACTGGCTTAAAAACTATTTTCGTAATTCCTGAATACTGTTAGTATCCATGACACTTTGGTAGAGATTGCTGCCTTAAGATGAACAGCCTCAGTTATACAACCAGCTAATGCACTTAAAGGAGGTATTCTTATGCAATTCAAGCCAAACATAGTAAACAGCTGTTGTTTCCACAATCCTCTGCATCTAAAAACCCTTTCAGAAAATATCTTGACCTCAAGTTAACTCCTGAGCTCACTTATAGGTGGCATAACATATATTCAGCCTAGATAAATATGAGACCGTATAGCTTCTGGAAAGAAAATGAATAATGAAATTTTGTTCCCAAAACATGTGTTCTTTGCATTCTTTAGTCTCGGATGCTGCCGAGCACATTGAGTGTTGGCCTTATACACCTGGTTATAGGTGTCAACCACATGAAATCAACATCTCATTTCACTCTCTTTCTGCAGGCCAGTGCAAGCTCCATTGCCTTTCATGAATAATGGGAGAAACTTTTGCATTTGCCTGACTTCAGTTCTAACAATCTATTAGAAAAGGATTCAAGGACCTGAAGTTTCCAGTAGTTATACCAGAGAAAATTGTCCCTTGGCAGCCAGTATGTGCTTAACTGGACAATTCAAGATCTCTAATTTTGAGAATCTTCCCGCAAGAGCGACCAAATACTTCAACTTTTTATCAAATAAGTACATAATCATGTTAACCATATGATTGCTTTTCCGTTTTTCTTCTTTTGTCTGTTGTAGAAACAGCCAGAAATTTCTAGTTCTAGCTGTCTTGTTCTATAGGTTGACTCTAGATAAACCAAAACCATACCCCTTTCTTTACAATGATTTGAAAGGTTAGTATAGCATGCTTTTGGGTTACATGACCTCAACAGAGGATCACGCCACAAAAAGCTTCTAAGAAAATTTAGTTAGTCTGGTTGCATCTGAGGCAATATAAACAAAGCAGACCAGTAAATCCGAATGTATACAGAGCACAGACTTCGGCAGCTGATGTTGGCTCAAATTAGTTTAAGACAGACCAGCTTTGAATCTTTTAAGCATTATGTTGAAAATGTTCTGTATTTGCTAGCAGATATGAAGTCAATGAAGAGCCCAAATAGCTCACTAGTAGTTTGCGAGGAATAGTACCACCTATTCTGCATATTTATCTGCAGTAGCAGGAAACCCTGGAAACAAACATTTTCTTGAAATATGAATGAAATTCTGAATGTAGGAAAAATCTTCACGTCTCTCTTAACCAACACGAGGATTGTTACTAGCTCTAGCAACAAAAGACAACCATTGACAAGGCAAAGATTTTAGCTTTTCAGCTCCTTGAATCTAGGCTGATGAGCAAGCTGTTTCTGTAATATTATTTTCAAGTGGCATGAACATATCTCCATAACATAGTTTTCAAGACTGATCCGCTGTCTTGTCTTATACTACTGTCAAAAGAGTTACCATATTGAACTGAAAATGCCAAGAAAAATAGTATCGTATGCTTTTACATGGCAAAATCTTAATATATCTGCACATGACCTCTTAGTGATATATTCCTTCATAACTAGTAAAGTGCTACTTTCTGCAGCTTTCCTTCAGGAAAGTTGTCCAGTACCAATTGACAGTAGTTGATCAGCTCTAATTTTTATACTACAGAATAGAGCATGCTACATAAAATCCTTTATCGATTCCGGATTTGGGATCTTGGCGAGGACCTTAGCACTATTTAACTAGTGCTTCTCTACATATTAAGCTTGAAAAAGTCAAATATAACAGCTGCTATGACTTTGGTAGCTCTTGGATCCTAGTTCTTGGTTGAAAGATATACAGTAAAACCATCACTCGTAGGAGCTGTTCCATTTTTGTCTAGAAACTTATCCCTCTTAATCTCGCTGTCTCAATTGGGTTTCATATTTGAAGCTTTCGAACATGATGGAATAGATATGAGTATATATGATAAATCAAATACTTAGTTTCACTGTCGCTGTCTCAATTGGGTTTCATTATTGGATAGATATGAGTAACTAACACTATGATGCATGGTTGTCCTTTAATACTTACGACAGTGAAACTAAGTATATTTGATTTCATTTCATCCAAGTTTTCTTGTCCTGTACTCTCATGGATCATGTTCTGTATGCTGAACTTTTGGGAAGCATCAAGAGTTCGAAGCCTTCTGAACTTATATCATTTGTTGATTTTGGGACTAAGTACATTGTTATATGGAAATAGATGACCTCTTATAAACTATGGTAGCACCCCATTGATCTCATCTATATGTGATATCTATTCTACCTTCCTGTCAAAAGAAAAAATAGAAAAAAATTCAAGCTGCGTGAGCCTCGTCCACTTTCTGTAGAAAAGAGCAAGACTAGAAAAGTTCACGAATAGCTGTTGGTTCTGAGACGCTTGTTCTCATCTTAGTTTCCTATGCAATGCTTTTCCTGTACAGATTTTCTGTTTTGATTTCTAACTTGTTATGGGATTGTGAATCAAATTTTGCAGATTCTAGATACTCCAAGCCTCTTGGCTGAGAGCTCCAAGGGCGTGAAAAAGAACATCTTTAGCGAGAAGCCACCACAGGATGGTTCGGCAAGCAGTTGTTGCTAATGGACTGTTTTTCTCAATTTATATTAGCAAATTCTTTTAATAATCATCATCATTACTTCTGGAAGGATTTTTCAAGAATAAGAATAAGATTTCATTATTTTGCAACTTGAGAATTGAAATCAAAGGGAAAGTTTTAACTCATCGGTTGGCAAACATGATTCTACCACTCGTACTTTTAGTAACTATGATTTCACAGGGGAGTCCCTCACGTGCCGGCTTCCGTACACGCGATGGGCGGCAGTCCCTTCTAGACCAACACCAACAAATTTAATTTTTTAAGTTTAAATTAATCTTTTTTTAAGAAAAAATATATATTTAAATAGATCGAGACAAATGTTAACATTTAAACAAAGAGGTTTCACGTTGAACTTTATAAATTTTGAATTAGAGTATAGGAATCGAGAGAAATAAGTCAAGAAAGATAAAGATTTTGTTACTTACGAAAACATATTAAGTTATATATGAGATAATAATAAAAATTTTATATCGTTTAACTATAATATATTATCATTGTGTTTAATAATTCATAATTTAATGAATTTGAAAAGTTTTAGTTTAAACTTAATTTTGGAATGTAAATAGTTTTTGTTAATTTCTCCTACTAACAGTCTTATTGTTTTGTGAAAAATTTATAGCTATATTAGTATATTTATTATATATTTATATTTGGACCATTTAAAAAATGCGAAGAAATATTGCTCTGTACTAAAGTTTTTGTTTTATTAAAGAGACATTTATATTTATTATTGTAATATAGAAAAAATAGTAATTAAATAAGATAAATAAAATTATAAGTTTAATTGACGTTCAATGTCTATTCACTGAAACTACATAATTAAATAAAGTTAAATAAAAGCAGCATTGTAATTAAGATGTCTATTTAAATTGTACAAACGAAATTTAAAAAAAAAAAAATCGTACAAACTTTCGCTCAAATAGGTCAAAATCATAAATAAAAGTTAACGTTTCATCGCACCTTTAAAAATAAAGGTTAACATATGTTCTGGTCATTGATTCTTTGTTTTCTAGTGGTTCCTCATTAAATAAATAATATGGAAATTTATAGTATCATAATAAATGAAAGTTTCTATAATGAAATTATTCTTGAAAAAAACAAATTACATATTGTAAATATATTAAGAATGACTTTCTATTCCGTCAAACCCTAAAAGTTTTAGACTTTAATCTTTATAAATAGATGACTTTACTTCACATAAAGTTAATGGCAATTCATCTATTATTCTTTCTCTAAACTTCTTCTCTCATTCTTTCTCAATTTATAACACGTTATTAGTACGATTATTTATATCTCTACCCTTAAAACTTAAAACTTTTGAAAACGAATCTCTACTTCTATAAAATTTTAGACTGTACGATTCATTCGTTTCATAAAGATTTTGATTAAACGAGAATCTTTATCTGAACAAGGCAAGTTCATCTGACGATATTGCTTTATTCTTTCATCTCTTTGGTATTGAGAGCATTGCCGATGAATGGTTATAGTACATTTCTGTTGCTCCTGTAATGGTATGATGTTATGAATTTGTGTGGACCTATGAATTTTGTCTCAAAATGGTGTTTATTTTATTTGTCATATATGATGTAGCGTGCTTCTTGACTTCTTCTGCAGCCCCAACGGGCTTCTAAATCCGTCTTGTGCGTGTTCAAATGAAGTGTCAACAACCTATATTGATCCTTCTTAGGCTCGTTGTATTTGCATGAAATGTTTGAAGTATGGGTTCTGACCACCCGAATATATATTTTTTGCTTTCTTGATGTTGGGGGTTCCATTATAAATTCCCCTAAAAAGGAACGAGAATTGGCGATGTTGGTTGTACATCTAAGGTACATTGATATTTATATGATGGTTTTGTCCTTTACGAATATCTTAAGATCAAGATTATATCTTTATGTGATTAATTTATTTTATGATTATTTCTTGTATGTCATAATTATTAAATTATATATGTAGTACAATATTAGCAACAGGTGCTTTTTTATATTAATATCATATTCTTATTTCATTATTCTTTAGCCATTCAATTTAGCACAAATAATTTACTTTTTTTGTTATATATACTTGTATATATATATTAAACATTAAATATTCTTAAGAATATTTAATTATTTGTTCCGAAAGAAGTAGCTAGTTAATGGTAAAGGTATTAAAATTATATAGTTCTTGGAGACCGCTTACATTCTATATTTCTTAAATAATAATATTAAATTATTATTGCTTAAAATATAATATTTTAATAAATTATCTATATTTGAAAAATACTGTTGTGCTTTCAAAGTAGCACTTTCTCTTGAAGAGAATATACATAATTTAATGAAGGAATATGTACAAGATATGTCTTGTTGTCATTATCTCTTGATTTTATTATAGAATTATACAAATGACAACTATCACAAAGTCTAAATTCATTATTACACTCATAGCTTTTAATGTCAAAATCCACCTTAAAAGGTATGGGGAGACAATAATGCATAGGATAGGAAGCATTATATAATAAAAGTATCGCAAAACGTAACCCAAAGGTGGATCTTA
The DNA here is from genome assembly GCA_001752375.1 of Rhazya stricta. Taxonomy (NCBI): domain Eukaryota; kingdom Viridiplantae; phylum Streptophyta; class Magnoliopsida; order Gentianales; family Apocynaceae; genus Rhazya; species Rhazya stricta. The sequence continues at coordinate 4,305,351 of MEJB01000094.1, forward strand.
ACTAAAAGCCTAACCTATATAGTATGATGCTCTGGTATCCACCCCAAGGAGAAAAGTAGAAAACAAAATTTGTATATTTCTGAATGTTTTAAAAATATATTATGATAACTTGAAGTATAAGAGATGACTGTAACGTCAAGAATTGGAGTCGACAATTCCATTGCAACTCAACCCTCTACAAAAGTGTTTTGTCTTTAATATATTAAAGTAAAAAAAAAAAAAACAGAGTCCACAGCTCCGATTAAATAGGTATAATATCCGTAATTTTGTTTATGAAATTTGTAAATAAAGCATGATATTTTGAATTTGTACTTGCCAATCATACCATCTTTGGCAACAAACTTAGGAAATTCTTTGAATTGCACAAAAGAGGCGGATAGTGAATCATATATATGTTCATCTATCTCTTCTACCTCTGTTTCTTTTGTCAAGGTCAGTTCTATTTGATTATTTGACATGAGGATATTTTTATTCACAAGTCGTACATTCCCATTTCGTATAACGTACAACTTCTTATTTTCATTTGCACGACCAAATCTCTCAATTGCATCATTGAACAATACAGCTGGTACTTTAGATCTTTGTCAATGTTAAAAATAATATGTTACTTTTGTATAGCATCGTAAGGCAACTCATATAAAATTCAAACATATATGCCTAGATACATAGATATAAATATAATAAAAATCATTAAGAAATAATATGCAGTCACCTACTTAGAGTGAATATATTACCTCTCTGTCAATTAAGATGAGTTTCAAAATAAGAGGATTTTGGTCCTGATTACGATAAGATTTCATGGAACTTTTACGAACTACTTTGACTTTGATAGACAATTCACTCTCTTATGCATACAATTCCTTTATTGGCTTTGATTCTATGATGAGAGGATGCTAATAATTCAGCGAAAGAAAGAAAAGTAAAACAAATTAGGGAAAGGTGTTCTTGGTTGAAGATTTCTATAATATTTCTGAAGGCCTCAAAATTTGCAACTATTGTATTTATAGTTTGGGTAAAAAATGAGTTCATGCGCTCAAAGATATCATTCATTTAAAACATAGTATATTTCTAGCCCCATCCTGACAAATGTTTCTGGCCACTTACTATATTCAAAATCCATCCGAATGAAATTAACATTGGACTCGAATATGGAACATTAACTACATAGAATGTTTCCATTTTTTTTTTAATCTAGAAAAGTGAAAAATAAATGAGCATTTTTACTAACTTTGAACGTAACTTCTTAAAACATTGTATATAATATTTACACAACGAGCACTCAAAAACTGTTTTTGTGACCTTTCATATTGAGTAGTGTGTGGTGTCACCCAATTCATTATCTGAGCTTGTCATTGTATCGCTAGATTGCAAAAACACCATAGGGTGCACTCGTGGAAGACGAACCACAATGAAGTAGATCAAACCAGCAAATAGCTTGAACGACCGCAAGTGAGCCCTCAACACTGATCAAAGAGACATGGATATTAGGAGTGAAGATACTGGCCTCACGGATGTTCCATTCGAATTTAACTAGACAGAAGATCACTACATGGTCTCAGTCAATGTTGTGGAAAACATTGTATCTAATATTTAGACATTGAATGCACAAAGGCTTTTCTTGAGACCTTTCATATTCTAATCAAGGCTATTATTGATAATATTTAAGTAGGATAAGAGGACAAAGTTGTTCAAAAAAAATTTTCATAGATTGTGATATTTGTTATGTGACACAGTTCATTAATTATCTGAGCTTGTCATTGTGTCCCCAAATTGCAAAAACACCATAGGTTGCACTCGTAGAAAACGAACTACAATGGAGTAGATCAAACCAGTTAACAGCTTCAGCCACTACGATGGAGTCAAACTCTCATCGGATAAGACATGGATATTAGGATGTGAAGATACTGGCCTCACTGATATTCCATTTAAATTTAATCAAGTTTTAAACATTTAAATTTTTAATTAAAGTGAAGAACAACTAACTTGTAAGAGAAGGAATTAAAAATTTTTTATCTTAGTTTCTCAATTATAAAAAAAACAAGGCATTCTTTTACCGAATAGATGGCTATTGAACTGCCAACAGTAGTTTCCGGTGCATAAATCTCGAAAAGATATGCCGAATAGTTGCAAAAGTCGTCCAAGTCGAATCGCCGATCGCAAAGCTATGGTCGTTCAAAGTTTCGGCTCCAACTTTTGGGACCAAAGTATATCTGTATTGTAATTCTAGATATTTCATTGCATAGATTTTGGAATGCTACTAAAACAAATAATCATTTGCCTCAAACAGAGAACCAAATGCAAAGTTATGACCTTTTACTACTTTCATCAACATACTACGAAATAATGTTGAACACTTAATAAGATCGATAAGTATATATTAGTTGAAATAATTGAAATGTACAATGATGAGCTATATATGGTTTCTGTAGGATAATTCAACGGATTTGCTACAGATTTTGAAAACAATGTGTAACAATCCAGATTTTTTGACGAGTGATCAATGTTATAGAATATATGTTATCACGATTTCAAAATTAGTCTATATATTTAGAGATTAAGATTGCTCAAAAATTAGTAATACAAAAATAGGATATCGCATTTCGATAATCAATTATGATAAGTTCAAATAGAGAATGAGATTAGATTATAATTAGATGATAATGAATCTGTGCATTTTCTTGACTAAATCGAAAATCCTATTTTGAACCCTGCCCGATTTTTGATAGAATTTCATTCTTTAGCTCTAGCTTGGCCAAAATTATTTTGTTTTAATATGTTAGCTATAGTCCAAATCTATGTAGGTTTTAATTGATTCCTAATGTTTTATTTAAAATCCCTTTAATTTTCCTATTTCCCTCTACCCGATTTCCCTCATTTCTTTTCTTAGATTCATCCGCTAGAAAGGGCTTCTTAGAGAAACATTGGTCAGTTCTTAAAATCCAAGAATTAAACTCCTTTTTCTTGAAGACTCTATCAAGCTTCCTAGAGAAGTCTTAAAACATTTAATCTCCAAGTGAAGAACTCTTTTGTCCTAGAAGCCTCCTAACTCTTACTTAGCAAGACTCCTAAATTATAAGAACCGCTATCTTGACCTGCTAACCCATTTTATATCTTCATAAGGAACTCACAACAAAACACTCCATCCTCTCTCTCTCTCTCTCTCTCTCGGCTAAACCCTCTGCACCATACTTCATCTTTTTCTTCTATTATATACCTGATTTATTTAAGCTGCCAAGAAGATCACCTTAAGCATCTTTTAGTTGCTGCCTTACTGCACCAACATTGTAGAATCTACTCTCTTAGCATTCTATGGGTCGAAGAATAAGGACCTCCCTTTGTTGTCTTTCTGAAAGTTTCAGGTTAATGTACTTGATGTTCTCTTGGGAAGAAGCACGGTTCTGTGCCAATATTTGCAGATAAAGAATGGTTAGAGTAAAGTATGAGATTCAACTAATGGCATGACAGTAGTTGCTAAGAAAGGGTCCTCGTCTTTGGCCATATTACATGATTATAGCTTTCATGAATTGTTATTGAAGTTTATGTTAAAAAGTTAATACAAATTTGGAATATGATATGCTATGTGTTAAGTTGGGATGATTGAAGATCTAGTAATATGTTTGGTTGAGAAAAATAGGAAATTGTGAGCATGCATGATATGTTATATACTAAAATTTTGATGGATAATATTGGTGAATGAATAATGAGTTTTAGAACTGTCTTAAGGATTTAAAAGGCTTATCAAAACAAGAGCAAGTCGAGGATTAAATTGGAGATGAATTGGTTGAAGATGGTGATTGTTCATGTTGTTATGTCTGATTCTTGGCCTAGTAAGAAAACCTTAGAGAATCAACTAATCGATAGATGGAAGCTATTTTTATTAGGTTTAAAGAGTATAAAAAGGTACTAGAGATGGGATGATATTACTATAGACTATCTAATTTACCCAAACAAGAAAAACTTCCTTACTGTTTTGAGTAATATGAATCAGTCACTAAGTGAATCCGTACCTAAGTTGTTTAGTTTGAAGGCCATGGGCCTTAGGAGTATATACAGACTTTGTCAGATACTTAGACCTTGTCAGATTGGCATTCTTCTGCTTCAACCTGGTTGTTATGTTATAATCTAGTACCTAATCACACATCTATAGGTACTTAGATTTATAAGGTCATAACTCTTGATGTCCCAAGGACAAAATAAGACCAATTTCATTAATTGTTTCCTAGTATAAACTGAGTTATAAGCTGAAAAACCTAATAGTGGTCAGTTTTTGCCAGTTTGCACTAAACTCTCTATTTTTAAGCCTTACTGAGATATAACCTTAACCCATAAGTAGGAGTTCTACATATGATTCACATGTCGTAGGATCATTTTCCATAAGTTTCAAACAAATTTCATCTACGTTTTGACAAAAAGATTCTAGGCTATCCGTTTTGGGCAAATTAAACCTTCACTAGTTTTGCTGAATTTCTATTGCCTTAGAATGACTACTTTTATTCAGAAATTTCCTGAAAATTGATTCTTATAACAGTGAGGGTATTCTGGTTATTAAATTGTTCTTATTGGATTACTCAAAACTAAGATTTGTAATTACTTTTTTGAGCATCATTGGCAAAGCCAAAGAAATGTGATAATGGATTCATTAGGAATTTGATTAGCATTTGATTGAAAGCTAGCTCTACTTCAGAATATTAGAGTGTTTGATCTTGCTAGTGACTTAATTTGGAGTACCTTTACTACTTGATCTATGTCAAGAGCTTTAGTTGCGTACCTAGGAAAGCGTGCCCAAAGATGAGTCCTTCCGTTTTATTTAAACTTCAAATACATGCGATTTTCTTACTCTAGTGATCTGTTTTCAAGCACTCTCGATTATTTTTAATATAAGTTCTTGGAAACGATTGCAAATGCTTTGTACGGGATTACCTTTTTATTACGATTTCAGAATGATGATATCACTATGATTTCAAATTATAGTTTCGAGTGTGTATTGTTTAACCTTAAGTGTTGATTTGCCAAGTCATTCCAAATCCCGAAAAGATTATTGATTTGACACTGAGACTTGGATTTGTCCATGACAGTGTGATTGTAGATCCGATTGTGAATGATTAGTACTCTATCAGTTATCTCAAGAGACTAGCTAAACAAGTAAAGTACTGTGCTTGGTTAGTCACTAGTGCGAGGACCTCTTGATTGGGTGGCGAGATAGCCATAAGGCCTATCCACTGGTTACCCTAGTAGTGGACCACGAATGCATTGAATAGACGGTAGCATCATGGCTCCCAGTTCTTTTTGGGTCGGACGCTCGTGCCATTGGTCAGGAGGTTTGGCTTAGGTCAACCAATCTGTGTACCCTACTAGTGGGTACTTTTGTTCGTGGGCATGAGCGGCAGAAAGTTGCATGCCCTTCTGTGGTAGGCTAGTAATTTGATGCTAACAAATTAGACATGTGGTAATTCAGTACATTCTACTTTTAGTGATGTCCCCACTCTAGGAAATATTTAGTTTTACTACGAAGCAATCCTTTGTGATATTCTTGGATTTTTTCGAGCTTCAACGTAACTTGAGTATTTTCTACTCTGATCAATACTATGCTGTGAGTATTAACTATTTTAATGCGCATAACCAAGTTTTCTGCATTTTTATTATTCGTTTAAATAAATTATGCACATTTAAATATTTTGTAACCTACACATTGCACACACCACGGGACTCGCCGAGTCTAACTCACTATTTTTCTCACATATTCTAGTGACATGTTCTAAGCTTAGGAGCATATTGCAGTGATATATCTTGTGAAGCTCGGGGTTGCAATAGCTCTAGTATTTCTAATGTTTGACTTGAGAGTTGTAAGCTGAATGTTATGGACTATATATCATTCGAAGTTGTAATTCGGTATTTATTTTTGGAGTTTTAAGATTATAAGGTTGTGTAATTAGTTTAGATTTTATATCATATTTATGGGTTATAGATGCTTTGATTATTTGATTGTTCGACTGTCAAGAGAAGACGACGCCTGTACAGCTCTAGTGGAACCTAGGGGAGGGCGAGTCATCATAGAATGATATTTACTTTTGTTAAAAGTTTCTCAAAAAATGTTCCTCAAAAATATCTCGTAGATTTTTAAGTTAACTTTTTTAAGAAAAATCTCATCACAAATCCCTCACCAATTTTGCGATAGAGATCTCGAAAAGTAGGATTTTTAATTTTTCAAAACAAATATCAATGAAAGAATTATGAAAAAATAGCTATTTTTTCTTTCTTTGAATATATTCCATTGCAAGTCTATGACAGATTCTTAAAATATTTGTAAAGATTTGATAGATTTATTTTTGAACAATGTTTTCACAAATAAGTACCTAACTAAGGGAGTATTAAGCAAATCACCATAAATAGTAGTAGTTCGCATAACTATTTTTGAAACTTTTGTGCAAATTGTTGTACTATTTATAGTAGCTTGCCAAGCCAATGGAACAGTAGCAGTAACATTTGGAGGAACCAATTGAATGATAGAATTATGATTTAGATCCATCATGTGGTTCGCATGGTCCACTCAATGTCATTTGTTGGACCATACGATGGCGAAATGATACTTCTAAAAGCTCCTGTTCAAACCCTTGGTTTATCACTAATAGTTGGATTGTATTTCAATTATGTTAACAATTTAACAGTGAAGATGCATGCCAATGGAATGATAGTAGTAAGATTTAGATTCGACATGGGGTTTGCATGGTCAATACAATGATATTTGTGGGGCTATACAATGATGAAATAACCTTTCTCATCGAAAGTACTAAAGGCTCTTCCTTACTAATAGTTGGATTGTATTGCATAATCTTAACAATTTAATAGTGAAGATGCATGCCAATGTAATGATAGCTCGGATTCCACTTTCGGTTTGCATGGTCCACAGTGACGTTTGCGAGAACATGCAATGTCCAAATGTCATTTCTCATCACAAGGATGCTAAAGGCTCCTAGTCAACCTACTTTATTTATCATTGATAGTTGAATTTTATTTTAATGTTTTAAATATTTAACAATGAAGATGCATGTCAATAGAATGGTAGCAGTAAGATTTATATTCCCACATGGGATCTACATGGTCAATACAATGACGTTTGTGGGACCATGAGATGGTGAAATAAAGCTTCCTATGCATCATGACAGTGCTTAAGGTTCCTAATCGGCTTGCTTTGTTTATCTCTATTAGTTGAAATGCATTTCAAAATGTTAATCATTTAACAGTGAAAGATGCAATTTAATAGAATGGTAGCAGTTGGATTTAGACTTTCACTTTAGGTTTACATGATCCATTTAGTGGCATTTATGGGACCATGCGATGGCAAAATGACACTTCTCATCAGAGGGTTGCTCATGACACCTACTTAGCCTGTCATTTATCACTAATAGTTGTATTCTATTTTAATATGTTGAAATTGTTAACAGTGAATATACATGCCAATGGAATAATAGTAGTAGGRTTTAGATTCTACTTTAGGTCTGCAAGGTCCATTTAGTGATGTTTGTGATAACATGTGATGTCGAAATGACACTTCCCATCATAGGGGTGCTAAATGCTCATGCTCAGTCTATCGTAGTAAGATTCTTCTTTTTATTCATATCTGGTTTGTGTGTTCTATTCATTGTCATTTATGGGCCATGTGATGGTGAAATGATACTTTTAATCACAGAGTTACTTAAGTCTCATACTTAGCCATTTTGTTTATCACTTAAAGTTAAATTGTATTTGAATATGTTAATAACTTAATAGTGACTGTGAAAGAAAATGGAAATTAGCAGTAGGATTTTGATTCAATATAAGTTGTACATGGTGTATTCAGTCACATTTATAGGACAATGTAATAGAAAAATCACACTTTTAATCATTAGGGTGCTTAAGGCCCCAACTTAGCTTGCTTTATTATCAATGATAGTTGGATTGTATTTCAATATATTAATCATTTGATAGTAAAAATGAATACCAATAGAATGGTACGTAGAAGTAGGATTTGGATTTCACATGGGGTCTGCATGGTCTTTTCAATGTCATTTGTAGGACCATGTAATGGCGAAATGACACTTTTGGTCACAGGGGGGTTAAAACTCCTATTCCGCTTGCTTTGTTTATCATTGATAGTTGGATTATATCTCAACATGTTAATAATTTTACACTAAAGATGATTTCAGATCCTACTAGAAAAACTGGCTATGATGATGCTAAAATGCATCACTATATATAGATGACCTGTCTAACTGGCATCATCCAAAATTGAGTAGCGAAAGGAGTGTTATAATGACACACATATAATGACATTTTAAARTGTCTCGATAAGTGCTCTTAGGTGACGCTATCAAGTGTCACAATATGTAATGTAACGGTAAAAAATTTGAAAACTATATTGCGTTTTCAAAAGCAGTGATGCTTTTATGACCATCAATATAGATATCTATGGTGACGTTTTCATAACCATCAACTTAAATATCTACTGTGGTGTAACTATCATAATTGATATCTATACCACGTTTTAAATGTAACTATAGATACATAAGAATCACACCATAGATACCTTTTGTGATGCTTTTAAGGTGTCATGAAAAGTCTTTTTTTCATTTTTTATTATACAAAACTCTTTTTTCTGGATTATTTTCTGTCACCAATATATTTCAATCAACGAACGGAAACCACTCATTAATAGAATAATAGATAATATTAAGATTCAAAATCAATAATCAATAATCAATACTTAAATCTATACAATATTTATATCAATGGTCAACGAGTAGTTCCAAAACATATAACTAAATCTAAGGTTTATTCAATTTTCGAAATACTATTTCTAGGTAAAATAACAAAATATAGTATGTTCAATTATCCAAAGTTACTTCATAACTATAGAGATAGCAAAATATTTCCAAAGAGTAGCTTTAATTTGCCATACCACTTAAAATATCAATTGATCTTCATTGCATCTTCTCACCTATAGAATGCAAAATACATACACTAAAATTAATCAACATAATACAAATCATATTATGCAAGTGAAAAGTATAAAACTATACATGTGGTGGGCAATAAGAACGCACCAAAGGATATGTCCAAGCAAATGGGTGCTCCAATAGAGTTTCTAATAAATTGAAGAAGACCAAATGACCAAATCAATCTCTCCTTACCACAGAATGGCACTAAAATAGTTACTTCATGACAATTTTCTCCAATCACTTGGTCCTCAACAATTGTGGATGGATTTATGTTCTGAATCTGACCTTTTTTAACTACTTTACATGTACCAAAGAAGATAAGAAACAAAACATATGCATGAACCTAGAAGTAAAATTAGTAAATAAAAATGATATTTGGCAGAACTTGTGCGAGGGTGGTAAGAACTTGACAAGAACATAAGTCAAGATCACCTGTGAAGAATAGTACTTGAACACCAAATATATGTATATGTGAAAATAAGTTCCAAATTCATAAGAAAATATTATGAGAAATTTAGCCTGAACAAATATTTCCCAAATTAGCAACCAGGTTATTCCAACAACAAATGATACTATTACCAAAAATAAGTTTTAAGATACACACCGAAATTATAATTYGTAATCTACATTGATGTATACATTATTATGGACCCACTTTTTCTCCACATTAGAATGATTTTGGCCACTTTTGGCCAAGGTAGGCATTGCTTTACTTTTGGACTATCTAAAAGGCCTCATACCAATAGAGATCTTGTCCATACTTATAAACCCATGATCAACCTCAATTCTAGCCGATGTGGGACTTTGTTCATCCACCTAAGAATTTAGATTTTGTGTTCGATGACCCCCAATTCTTTTTTGCCCAACCCATGAAATTCATTGTGCAACTCATTCATCTAGTCCAAGTGAGATTAGAGTCTTATGTAAACAAATTAGATTAGGTAACTTGTTTCCTATTTAGAATTAGATAAGTATTTGATAACTTCTAATTAGAATAGGTTTCCTATCTCTTCTTATATATATTGTTGTAAGGACTTGGGATTGAGGTGTGAGAGTAAGGAAAATATGATCTTTTGTGAGGGTGCATAAGTCTAAATAGTAAGGCCCTCGCCAAGATGGGTGAGAGGCAAGACTCGTGCGGGGTTATGATGTTCATGACCTATGCTCATCTTGTAATCAACTTTGACTTTTTTATTAGTGGAATCTCTCTGGCCTCTGCCGACATAGTTTTTTCTCTCTGTTCTGGGGCTTCCCACATAAACCAGTATGTTAGCTATCTTTTTGTTTCCTATTTGATTTCATCTATTTTCTAATAGGTAGTATCAGAGCCATGACATGAACTTAGCCAAGTTAAAGAAAATCCTAGGAATGTCGAAAAAATTGGTGAGCCCCCATCAACTCACGATGGGCTATCAAGGTAGAGGTACTCTAGTGCTTCACATAAGACGTGCACCTCCAACGAAATGAAGATGTTACCAGTTCACTTGATAATGGAGCAAGGTCTTCCAAATGAGATAGAGGAAATATGGATGATCGCTTGAAGGGAAGCTCAATAATACTCTATTCGAGGTGGGAATTGCTATATATCTGCTAGAAGTAGGGTTGATCACGAGTTTAAAATATAGGAATAGTGACGTATTATGTTCCATGTTTGCATTTTAAAACCAAATATTTTTGTTATGGTAGAGTAAGATGCAAGATTTGCTCACCTAGATAGGTTTGGATGATGCCATGTTAAAATTTGATGAAATTTCAAACGGTTGAGGCAGTCATGTCTTGTGGTTAAAGATGGAGCTTTGCAGCAATGATTGTACTCTCACCAACAATGGCTGTACTTTCACCATTTGGCTTTGTTGCTGAGCTGAACCCTTAAGAGCTTATGTGGAAAAGGTCAAAAGAAGTTGATCATCAAAGATTGAATATGAAATTCATGAAAAAGTGAGATTAGACTTAGGTAACTTGTTTCTTAATTAGAATTAGGTAAGTTATTTTAATTATGATTAGGTAACTTCTAATTAGAATAAGTTTCCTATGTCTTCTTGTTACACACCTATATATATTGTTGTAAGGGCTTGGGCTTGAAGTGTGAGAGTAAGGAGCACGTGGTCTCCTGTGAGAGTGCATGAGTCTCAACATGTAAGGCCCTAATCAAGTTGGGTGAGAAGCAAGACTCATGTGGGATTGTGATGTTCACAATGTATGCTCATCTTGTAATCACCTTTGACTTTTTCATTACTGGAAGCACTTTGGGTTTTGCCACTGTAGATTTTTCTCCTTGTTCTAGGGTTTCACAAGACAATTTTTCAAATTTGAATTTTGTGTTAGATATACTAAACCCCATACATCTAGAAATCTTGGTTCAAAGCTTTTGCTATTGGATAAATATACCCCTTCTTTGCACTTATTATGATTCTTTCTCTTCGAGCATTGTAATTGGAATAATCTTATTGCTACAAAGAAACCTTCTTTAACGAAAAGAAATCAAACATTATTCTTATTCTTTTATAATTTTTATGTATGTGAATACAAATCCATTTTCATCTTTCTCCATAACCAATCTTCTCATTTACGATCGACATCCTTTGGGGTCCTTCCTAACAAATCCATTTCTATGAAAATATAAAACATCTTGTAGAAGTCTTTGCTAAGGATTTTGAAGACAACTTATGCTTGTTCAAAAATCCCTTCATGCAGGTATCATGGAAAATCTATTCTAGTTTCAAAAGGGACGGCTCTTTTCATGAATAAATGGAAATCTTACCTTGTCAATTTTTGGCAATGTAATTTTGATCTATGGTTTCACTCAAAAAAGGGTCTATATCAAGCAATTGTCCAACCATTCCCTTGACTTTATGGGTTATCTTTCAATTATTCGGCTAAACCCTTCAATGACATGAAGTCATTTGCTAGAAAATGCATTTCTAACCAATAATGCTAGTAAGGAATATGATACCCTTGTTCCAATTATTCCTTTGATTGGATCATTGGCTAAAGCAAAATTTTGTAACTTATTAGGACATTCTATTAGTAAGCCGATACGGGTTGAATTATCAGATTATGATATTATGGATAGATTTGGGCATATATGCAGAAACCTTTCTCATTATCATAGCGGATAGTCCAAACAAAGAGTTTATATCGAAAAAAGTATATACTTCGATTTTGTTGTGCTAAAACTTTAGCTCGGAAACACAAAAGTACTATACGGGCTCTTTTGAAAAAGTTAGGTTTGAAATTTTTGGAAGAATTCCTCATGTCGAAAAAATAAGCCCTTCCTTTGACCTTCCCAAGAGTTTATTCACCTTTTTTGGGGGTCTGTAAGTCAGATTTGGAATTTGGATATTACTTGTATCAACAATCTGGTGAATCAATAATAATTCATTCTAAGACTTTGTAAATGGAAATTTTCTTAAATGAAAATGATAAGAAAAGTGTTATTTCAACTATTCTGAAATGTTGATGTAGCGTGTCAAGTAGCATGTAATAAGGGTTAAATCAACTGACTATTCTTCAAAGTTTTTCTTAAAAAGCAACTAATGTATACATAAGGAAAGCTGTTTGCAATGAAACTGCAAGCACRGGTTGGGAGAGGTGTTTACTTGGTTTAACAAGGGAAGTATCTACTCCGTCAGACTAGTTCCGAGTTCGATCCCCTGGGCAATGCACTATTATATCGAAATTATATGTATAGAATTTCGTATTTGATTTTTGCACTCCATTTCATTTACAAAAAAAAAAAAAATCCAATATAGTTAGATCGATATTGGTTGACACTAGCATATAACTCATGTTATACTTTTGAATAACAAGTCATCCATTCTCTAGAAATAGAAATAGAGAATGTGTGTGATGATTAAATAATTCAAGATTTTATCATGATTGAAATTTTAGAGAAATGCAAAAGTGAAAGCCTATGAGGTCGCTTCTATAACTGGAGAGCACTGGGAACCATCTTTACATTGGATGGTTTGGTGTTTGATGCTCTCGACCTTACTAACAACAACTTCCATATTATTATCTCCTTTATTGCTGCTCCTTCAATGGATATTGATGGTATTTGTGAACCTGTTTCTGGATCTTTACTTTATGGAAAYAATATTATTTAGGTGCMATTATTCCTACTTCTGCAGTTATAGGTTTGCACTTTTACCCAATTTGGGAAGTGGCATCTACTGATGAATGTTTAAATAATGGTGGTCCTTATGAACTAATTGTTTTACATTTCTTACTTGGTGTAGCTTGTTACATGGGTCGTGAGTGGGAGCTAGTTTTCATCTGAGTATGCAACCTTGGATTGCTGTTGCATGTTCAGCTCTTGTTGTAGTTGCTACCGCAATTTTCTTGATCTAGCTAATCGGTCAAGGAAGTCTTTCTGATGTTATGCCTCTAGGATTCTCTGGTACTTTCAACTTCATGATTGTATTCCAAGCTAAGCACAACATCCTTATGCACCCATTTCGCATGTTAGGCATAGCTAGGTATTCGATGACTTCTTATTCAGTGCTATGTATGGTTCCTTGGTAACTTCTAGTTTGATTAGGGAAACCATAGAAAATGAATCTGCTAATGAAGGTTACAGATTCAATCAAGAGGAAGAAACTTATAGTATCATTGCCACTCATGTTAATTTTGGCTGATTGATCTTCCATTATGCTAGTTTCAACAGCTCTCCTTCATTACACTTCTTCCTAGYTGCTTGGCCTGTAGTAGGTATCTAGTTCACTGCTTTAGGTATCATCATTATGGCTTTAAACCTAAATGATTTCAATTTCAACCAATCTGTAGTTGATAGTCAAGGCCGTGTCATTAGTACTTGGTCTGATATCATTAACCGTGCTAACCTTTGTATGGAAGTTATTCATGCTCATAATTTTCCTCTAGACCTAGCTGTTGTAGAAGCTCCATCTATCAATGTCTAAGATTCCGATCTTAGTGTCTAGGTGTGATTGAAAAATAAAGGAGTAATAATCACCTTTTTGTTCTATCAAGAGGGTGGTATTGCTCCTTTATTTTATTTTTATTTATTCTAATAAATTTGTTAAATTTCTTTTTGATTTTATATAAATTGAATTTTGATTCTTTTCTTTGCATTACAGAGAAAGCAAAGCACTTTTATGAGGTGAATATCGTACTTTTCTTTTTTTATATTATTGATTTGTAATTTTAATTAACATTTAAATTTAATATTATAAAAATGAATTATTATATTATTATATTRAGTATAAATTTAATATTAAAAATGAATTATATATTATTATATTAAAATTATATCAAGTAATAGTAAGTATCACGTAAGTTCCGTTTTTTTCCAATTCCTTGTGAAGTTTTCTTATATTTCTAAATAAAGAAATAATGATGCTTAAACAAATTGTCATTTTTCTTAATTTAATATTTAAAATTATTAAAGATTCAAATATCTCAGAAATAAAACTAATAAAATAATAGTACTAAAATAATTAGAAAGAAAATGCTAGAAAGGCAATTCTAAATAGAATAGAATTGAAAATGAAATATTTAATATTCTAAATAAATTAGAATAGGAAGTAAATATCAGAAATAAATAGAAATAGAATGAAGGGGGTGGACGTAGCCAAGTTGATCAAAGTAGTTGATTATGAAACCACCGTGCCCGAGTTTAATTCCGTCGTTCATTATCAACTTTTTTTAATAATTGGTTGGTTACAAAAGGAACTTTTTTTTTAGTGAATGTTTCACTATATTTATTCCTTTTTCTACTTCTTCTTCCAAGTGCAATATAATCCAAAGAGGTTGTGGATTTTTTTCTACCAATTGGAGCTCTCCCTTCGCCACCCCCATGGGGACTGTCTATAGGGTTCATAAGTGCTCCTCTTACTACAAGACGCTTACCTAGGCAATGCTTAGATTTGGCTCTACCCAAACTTTTCTAGTTCATCCCAACATTCCCTACTTGTCCGGACCTTTCTAGAAGGTAATTTTGATGTGGTTCACTTTACCTCTCTTGCAATCAATTTTGCTACAGCACCTGCTACTCTAGCTAATTGTCCACCCTTTCCAAGAGTGATTTCTATGGTATGTATTTCCCTATCGAAAGGCATATCAGTTGAAGTAGATTCTTCTTTTTGATCAAGCTTCTTACATAGCATTCAGCTTTGTGGATGTAGATGATGATAACTATAGAGATGGATCTTATATCGTACAATGACCCATGGTTGGATATATGAATTCAACCGAATGACTCATGTTATGATCTTCTACATACTAGGTCTTCTCGTTTCGTCATGTGGCTTATGTTCTTCATGTAGCATTCAGATCGATTGACTCTGAAATTACGTCGTTTCTTTCACATATTATGGGGTAACATAGGAGACATCTCTATCTTTCTTCCCGGGAATGTTTGGAATTACCACTGCGTAGCTTTCGGTTCATCTCTGACCATCAAATGAAATGTGAATAACCTTCCTCCTCTCTTCGAAAGAAGGGGCGCTTCCGGTTCTGTCGGTGCTTGGAACAACTTTATCTTCTCCATATTACTATATCTCTAGAGTCAATAATTTTATTGAAGAACTACTAAACTCAATCATTTGCTACCATTACTCTTCAATTTTCTGTTCCTATAGAGGTACTCAAATTGGATCAGCAATCAATTTCTAGGTTTCGTCGTGAACCTAATTGATTACTTCTAATTACGTAAATCAATAGTTCAAATAGCACTCAAAGGTATGGCAATTCCCAATTTTATAGGAACTTTTGTACCAAAAACGATGGTATCTCCAATTATAGCCCACTTAGGATATAAAATATATCTCTTCTCACCATCCCCATAGTGTATGAGGTAAATGTATGCATTTCGATTAGGGTCATAGTCTATGGTTATGATACTACCATATATGTCATTTTCATTCCTTTAAAAATAGATTTTACGGTTTAGATGCTTATGACCTCCCTCTCTATGCCTGTGGTAATGATTCCTCTAGCATTACGACTTTTACCACAACGATGTTGTCCATAGATCAAATTATTTCATGTATTGGATTTCACTTGATAGAAAGCCAATTCCACACCAATGCGTTATGTATGGATGATGCCCATTGATACGGAGCCAGTTCCAATAGACTTATTCAAAGAGAATGATTTCAAATATTTGGAGTTTCTTTTTGTATATTATATGGATGATTCGACCCGACCACGTTTGGGAATTGTTTGATCATCTTTCTCTGAGGAAGAGGTGAAATACAATCAACTTGAATTCGGGAACTCTATTCCGAATCGTAGTGAAACACTAGATTTCTTATCTCATGTCTCCTTTTCGTGAAAAAATAGCAAGTGAAGTGGAGGGTTTCTTCAAACAACAAGAGGTTGGATCAACTACTAAATTAAATGATATTGAGTATGTTTCCATCTCTTCTCGAGAAACAAGTGCGCTATTTCTTTGCAAAATAGTGCTYAATTTCATATGTGGCAATTCCRCCAAGATCTCTTCCTTCGTTGGGGGAAGAATCCACACAAATCGGATTTTTTGAGGGAYGTCTTGAGGGAGAATTGGATTTGGTTAGACAATGTGTGGTTGGTAAACAAGGATCGATTTTTTAGCAAGATACGGGATGTATCATCAAATATTAAATATGATTCCACTATCTAGTTTCGTTCAAATAACATAACTGAAAGAATATTTTGATCAATCCAGAGATCTTTTGGATTCCATTAGTAATGAGGATTCGGAGTATCACACATTGGTCAATCAAAGAGAGATTCAATGACTAAAAGAAAGATCSATTCTTCGGGATACTTCTTTTCTTCAAATGGAACTAACATAGATAGAATCAGACCGATTCCGAAAATGCCTTCTTGGCTATTCCTYAATGTCCCGACTATTCATGGAAAGTGAGAAGGATATGATTAATCATTTGCTTCTAGGAGAAATCGAAGAATTTCTTAGGAATCCAAAAAGATCCATTTGTTCTTTTTTCTATAGATGGTCAGAACTTCATTTGGATTCGAGTCCTACTGAGAAGTCCACTAGGGATCCATAATTGTTGAAGAAAGAACAAGATCTTTCTTTTGTCCCTTCCAGGCGATTGGAAAATAAATAAATTSTTAATATGTTTAAGATAATTACGTATTTACAAAATACCGTCTCAATTCATCCTATTTTATTATATCCGGGATGTGATAGTGTTTTGAAGGATGAACTGGATATGGACAGTTCCAATAAGACTTCATTCTTGAATAAAAATCCATTTTTTTCATCTATTCCATGACAAAACTGGGGAAGATACACGTTACAACACAATTTTGAATCAGAATAGAGATTTCAGGAAATGGCGGATCTATTCACTCTATCAATAACTGAGCTTGATCTGGTGTATCATCAGGGATTTTCCTTTTCTATTGATTCCTATGGATTTGATCAAAAATAATTCTTGAATAAGGTAGATGAATTGAAAAAGAAAGCTTTATTGGTTCTACCTCCCTTTTGTGAAAAGAATGAATCTTTTTCTCGAAGGATTAGGAAAAAAGGGGTCCGAATCTCCTGTATGAATGATTTGGAAGATCCACAACCAAAAGAATGGTATTGGCTAGCAACAACATAATGGAGGCAATCAAGCAATACAAATTGATCCCAAATCTAATTCAAATCCCATATAGTACCTATGGGTATATAAGAAATATGTTGAATCAATTCTATTTAATGAATAGATCCAATCGCATCTTCGAATATGGAATTCAAAGGGATCAAATAGGAAAGGATACTTTGTATCATAGAACTATAATGAAATATACGATCAACCAACAGAAACTTGAAAAAGAGTCAAAAGAAATGGTTTAGTCCTCTTATTTTGATTTCTCAAACTGGGAGATACATGAACTAGAATCCTGATGCATTGATACAAATGGTCCAATTGGAGCAAGAATTTTCAGGAACATTTGCAACATTTTATTTCTGAGCAAAAGAGCCACTTTCAAGTAATGTTTGATCAATTGCCACTTCATTTCTTTTTGTCTAAGTCACTTCTTTTTTAGTCCAAGTTGCTTTTCTTTTTGTCTAACTCACTTCCCTTTTTCTGTGTGAGTTTCGGGAATATCCTCATTCATAGGTCTAAGATCTACATCTATGAATTGAAATGTCTAAATGATCAACTATGCAATCAGTTGTTAGAATCAATAGGTCTTCAAATTATTTTATTTGAAAAAATTGAAAACTCTTCTTATTGGATGATTCACAAAAATCAAAATTATTGATCAATGGAGGAACTATATCACCATTTTTAATCAATAAGATACCAAAGCCGATGATTGACTCATTCCATATTAGAAATAATCATAGGAAATCCTTTGATAACATGGATTCCTATTTATCAATGATATTCCACAATCAAGACAATTGGCTGAATCCCGTGAAATCATTTCATAGAAGTTCATTGATATCTTCTTTTTACAAAGCAAATCAACTTCTATTCTTGAATAATCCACATTACTTCTGCTTCTATTGGAAGACAAGATTCCCCTTTTCTATGGAAAAAGCCTCGTATCAATAATTATGATTTTACTATGGACAATTCTTCAATATCTTGTTCATTCACAACAAAATACTTTCTTTGTGTGTTGCTAAAAGAAATATGCTTTTTCGAGGAGAGATACTATTTCACCAATCGAGTCACAGGTATCTAACATATTCATACCTAACAATTTTTCACAAAGTGGTGATGAGACATATAGCTCGTACAAATCTTTTCATTTTCCAAGTCGATCCGATCCATTCATTCGTTACTTGATCACAGACATTTCTGGAACACCTCTAAAAGGGGGACAAATAGTCAATTCTGAAAGAACTTATTGCCCACCTTTTTCAGATATGAATCTACTTGATTTAGAAGGGAAAACCTTGTATCAATATCTCATTTCAATTTGAACATGGGTTTGATTCACACTCTATGTTCGGAGAAATATTTACCATCTGAAAAGAGAAAAAAACAAAGTCTTCGTCTAAAGAAATTCATCGAGAAAGGGCAGATGTATAGAACCTTGCAATGTGATAGTGCTTTTCAACTCTCTCAAAATGGAATCTATTCCAAACATATGTTTCATGGTTTCTTACTTTGATCGGGAAGAAATATCTAAATTTGATATTTTTAGATACTTTATCAAACCTATTGCCAATACTAAAAAGTAGTCGTAATACCCATTTTTCATGATATTATGCATGGATCTAGTATATCATAGTGAATTCTTCATAAAAATTTGTGTCTTTCAAAATGGAATATGATAAGTGAGATTTCGAGTAAGTGTTTACATAATCTTCTTCTGTCTGAAGAAATGATTCATCTAGATAATGAGTCACTATTAATATCGAACATCTGATATTGCCAAGTGTTCAGAAGTTCCTCTACTCAATCCTTTTCCTTCTTCTTGTTACTGGATATCTTCCTCTTACACATCTTCTCTTTGTTTGTTGGGCCTYTAGTGTGTTATAAACAGAGTTGAAAAGGTCAAATGTTTGATGATTCAATCATCTATGGCTGAGTTAAGAAAACTTCTAGATAGGTATCCTACATCTGACGGAATTCTTTTTGGTTAAAGAATCTCTTTCTAGTTGCTCTGAAACAATTAGGAGATTCTCTAGAAGAAATACGGGGTTCTGCTTCTAGCAGCAACATGCTTGGTCCCGCTTGTGGAATCAAACAATACGCTCTAAGAAGAAATATTTGAATACCAATCTCATCGATATTGTCAATCTCATACCAAATTCCATTATTCGAATCACTTTTTTGAGAAATACAAGACATCTAAGTCATACAAGTAAAGAGATTTATTCACTGATAAGAAAAAGAAAAAATGTGAACGGGGGTTGGATTGATGCAAAATAGAATCCTGGGTCAAAAATAGTGATTTGGTTGGTGATTGAGAAAAAGAATTCTTGGTTCAGTTCTCCGCCTTAACGACAGAAAAGGGGATTGATCAAATTCTATAGAGTTTGATTCATAGTGATCATTTATCAAAGAATGACTCTGATTATCAAATATTGAAAAATCAGGAGCAATTTAGTTGACATTCATAAAAAGTATCTAATGAATTATGAGTTTAATGCATCTTGTTTAGCAGAAAGATAGATATTGCTTGCTCATTATCAGACAATTGTTTATTCACAAAATTCATGTGGGACTAATAGTTTTCATTTCCCATCTCATGGAAAACCCTTTTCGCTCCACCTTAGCCCTATTCCCCTCTAGGGATATTTTAGTGATAGATTCTATAGGAAGTGGACGATCCTATTTGGTTAATTACCTAGCAACAAACTCCTATATTCCTTTCATTACAGTATTTCTGAACAAGTTCCTAGATAATAAGCCTAAAGGCTTTCCTATTGATGACGGTAACGATATTGATGCTAGCGACAGTATCGTTCATGACCTTGATATGGAGCTAGAGCTGCTAACTATGACGAATGCGCTAACTATGGATATGATGCCAAAAATAGACTGATTTTATATCATTCTTCAATTCAAATTAGCAAAAGCAATGTCACCTTGCATAATATGAATTCAAAACATTCATGATTTGGATGTGAATGAGTCAAATTACTTATCCCTGGGTCTATTARTGAACCATCTCTCCAGGGATTGTGAAAGATGTTCCACTAGRAATATTCTTGTTATTGCTTCAACTTATATTCCCCAAAAAGTAGATCCCGCTCTAATATCTCCGAATAAATTCAATACATGCATTAATATATGAAGTGATGTGGGGGTTAGCCACAAAGCTTGGATCTAGACACAAACACAAACAAGAAAACAATGGAAGATGTTAGACCAAAGTTGACAATGGAAGAAATCAAAACAGAAAGGATAATTGAAAGAAAACTAGAATGAACAAGGCAACAACCCTTGATCTCAACCAAATATCAATGAGAATTCAACCTTCTTCCCTTTGCAGGCCATGGCAGCCATGCTCAAGGAGGATACTCAATGAAGCTTGCTAGCACCAATCCCTTGAAGAATTAACACACACAAGGCAACTTAAACCAAATCAACAACAATGCACTCTAAATCTCTCAAGGGAAATTCGATGCATTCAACTAAAAAGGAAACCGTGTTTTTTGTGTTCTTAAACAAATGAATTCTCCCCTCCAAAAGTGAAGACAAGGAAGCCTTTTATAACTAGGTGGCTTACCTTGCTATAAAAGGAAACTAATGCATAAAACATAAGATAAGCTAGAAAACCATGTCTTAGAAACCATTACATATCCCAAAATAATCATCAAACATCCTTGAGGTCTTTTTGTGCTCCTATGGCCACCATGCTCAACAAATGAGGCTTAGGAAGATCCTTCAACATAGCTAGCTCCTTGGACAAGTAGAATGCAACTACCTTGTCCAACTCTTGTTGGATCTTCTTAGCCCTAGCTCTAGTCATGGGGCCATCAAATGTAGGCACCATAGGTGGTGTCGTGAGTGGTCCCTGATCATGAAGGCTTCTTATTCCACAACAATRAAAGCACTGTTTCACTCTTTCATATACTAGGGGATTTCACTTGGAAAATAAAATGTTCCATATTAATGGATTCGGGTCCATAACCGTAAGTTCTAATGCATGAGATCTCATAGCACTTACTAGTGAGGCCCTATTGAGTAGTATTACTCATAAGAAATCAATTATAGACATTAATACAATTAGATCTGCTCTTCATAGACAAACTTAGGATTTGTGATCCTAGGTAAGATCGAATTAGGATCATGGGATCCTTTTCTATCATATAGGAAGGGCTTTAGCACAAAATGCACTTTTAAGTAATTGCCCTATAGATCCTATATCTATCTACATGAAGAAGAAATCACGTAAGGAAGGGGATTCTTATTTGTACAAATGTTACTTCGAACTTGGAACGAGCATGAAGAAATTAACGATGCTTTTTTATCTTTTGAGTTGTATGCCAAATCAATCACTCCAGACCTTTGTTCTCTACCAGACCATGAAAAAAATGGCATCTCTTCTTATAGACTCATTAAGAATGATTTGGATCTAGTTCATGGCCTATTAGATGTAGAAGACTCCACGTAGAATCTTCACGGACAAAAAAAGATTGCAGTTAGTTTGATAATGATTGAGTAATATTGCTTCTTCAGCCTGAATCGAGGAATCCCTTAGATATGATGCAAAGCGGATCTTGTTCTATCCTTGATCAGATATTTCTCTATGAAAAATACGAATCGAAGTTTGACGGGGGGAGGGAGAAGGAGCCTTGACCCGCAATGGATAGAAGAGGATTTATTCAATCACATAGTTTGGGCTCCTTGAATATGGTGTCCCTGGGCCTTTCAATACAAGCAAATTGAAAAGCCTAATGAATTAGGATTTCACCATTGGGCTAGAACATTTAGGGCAAGCAGGTCATTTATGATAAAGAGGATGAGCTTCAAGAGAATGATTCGAAGTTCTTGTAGAATGGAACGGTGCAGTACCAGATACGAGATGGTTCTTTCGAAAAATGAGGCTTTTTTTGAATAAGCCAATTCATTTGGGACCCTGCGGATCAACTCTTTTTCCTATTCAAAGATCAGCCCCTTGGCTCTGTGTTTTCACATGTAGAATTATTTGCAGATCAAGAGATGTCAAAGGGGCTTCTTACTTCCCAAACAGATCCTCTTACATCTATATATAAAAAGCTGGTTTATCAAGAATAGACAAGAAAAGCACTTTGAATTGTTGATTAATCATCAAAGATAACTAATAGTTAATTATCTAATGGAACTTTCCATTCAAATACTCTATCCAAGAGTTATTAGTGTTTATCAAATATGTTCCTACCTAAAGGAACACTATTGGATCAAATGACAAAGACATTGTTGAGAAAAAAGATGGATTTTCCCGGATGAAGTGAAAATTGGAGTCATGTAAAGAGGGAAAAAGATTTCCCATTTCTTAGCCAGAAAGATATGTGACCATGAAAGAGGGATTAAGTTGTGATTGCTTGACAAGGAATTGGAGCCGGAAGTGCCCTCCCTTTCCAATTACACCAAGAAGTACCCATACCCAAACCTCACATGTAAAATTTTGTGTTTCCAAACAAACCTGTTCGTGAGAAAACACGACTAGGAGAGAGACTGAATTACCTCCATATCCACTAAGAAAAGGAGGTTCACAAGGTAGCAGAGGTTCCAAGTTGCTATCTTTTTATAAATGAGCGTCGAAACCTTAATTTCGAGGATATCTTTGAGCACGGAGGAGGTGAGATAACACGAAATATATGAGGTCACAGTATCCGGCGATATCCCTATACTTTCACTAAGTAACCATCTCCTATCCGCCAAAGCAGGCCACCTTCCAACTTATGTCATGCTTGCAAGAAACTTTGCCAAACAAAAGAAAGCCGGGTAGCAAGAGTGGCATCCAAGACGGTGGATGAAGGATCATATATACTGTGCAAAACCATTACTACTAGTGAGTGAGGTCGTGCGAGGACTCGCCAGCAATGCTTAACTAGCAAGGCTAGATTGAACATGCCTAACTCTTGAAACCCTAAGCCATCTTCACACTTTAGTTTGCAGAGCTTTGACCATGGCTTCCAGTTCACCTTTATGTTTACCCTCCAACCACCCTAGAATTTTTGGGTCATAGCAGTGATTGAGTTACGAGTAGAAGCAAGTAACGAAAAGCAAGACATTAGGTAAGTAGGGAATGCCTAATGATCACTTTGATAAGGACCTCATTCCCAGTAAGTGATAATAACATCTCCCTCCATCCATTAAGCCGGGTCCARACTTTGTGAGAATGTAATCAAATACTTCTTTCTTATTCCTCCAATGATACAAGAGAGACCTAAGCATTTCCCTTGAACACTTGCCTCTACATTCCCAATGATCAAGGATGTGTTGCTTGGAATCTATAGCTATTCCATTCCCAAACAAGACAGATGACTTGCTATAGTTAACAAACTGACCCAAGTGGGTATATAGGAGGAGAGGACTTCCCGAACTACAGCAGCTTTAAGCATGCCTGCCTTTACAAATAGGGTGCTATCATCTGCAGAGAGGAGATGTGATATAGTCGACCTTTCAACTCCAAATCAAGATCCCATTAAGTGATGCCTGGTTTCAGCTTGCCTAATCAAGGCAGAGAATCATTATGAACATAGGATAAAAAGATATGGTGAGAGGGGTCACCTTGATGAATGCCTCTAAAGAGCTGAAAAGTGTTAGATGGGACACCATTAATGAGTACAAAAAAGGTCATTGAGCACACACAGCTCATATTGAGTGAGATCAGAGAAAGAATTGTCATTACCAACTCCAAATAATCCCACTCAATCCTATCAAAAGCCTTGCTCATATTGAGCTTTAGCAATATAATTGGTAGAGGAATGCTTGGTCTGGAGGCTATGGAACATCTCAAAGGCAATAATCACATTATCTGTGATTTGGCAGCCTTGAAGAAAGGCACTTTGAGCTTCGTCAATAATAAGGCTTCAACCTGTTTGCAGTAACTTTTGACACCTGTATGTAAAGTACATTACACAAGCAAATGGGTTGAAATTGTGAAATTAAGAGGGTGATGAAGTTTTAGGAACTAAGACAATCTGTGTAGTATTAATACCCAAGATATCATAACCTGAATTCAAAATACCTAGCACATGTGTGTCTCAAGGAAGCAAGCATAAAGACCATCGGGCCTCGGAGCCTTTGAGAGTGCCATCTAGAATAGGGCAGTACAGATATCCTCATGCGTGAACTGCTGACTCTGACACAATCTGATGCTCTCAGCAGGGAAAAGAAGAGGGTTAAGTGTCAGTTGATCCGGTCACTGGAAGAAGCAAAGAGGTTCTAGAAGTTAGCCACTACAGCCCCTCTAATTTGACCCTTATCCTCAATTCACTAAGAAGAGTTGGCGTTAATGATAGAATGGATAAGATTGATAAATCGCCTCTGAGAGAACTTATGATTGAAGTACTTAGTATTGTTATCTTCTGCCTGAAGCCACTCAGTTCAAGAGCAAGTCTTCTAGTAAGTCTCCTACACACGCAATAGATGCTCCAATTGATGCTCAACACGGTATTCATCCGCTCGCATCTGAAAGGGTCGCTGGTAGCCGCATCACCCCAATTTCGATAAAAAAACAAAGAAAGAAAGGGGAAAATCAAAATCTATATAGTATTACTAGCAATATGATACAAGGAATTCTTTCTTTTGTGTTCCTTAATGACCAACACAAAAATAACAAAATGACAACTAGCCAATTTCTGTCTTGTTTTGCTACTTTGAATATTGCAATATCTTTCCCTTAATTATTCTATAATTATTYTATTGTTATTGTTCGCTGTGGGTAATTAGTGAATTTGTTTTCGAAATATTGGATATTGTGATAGAAAGGGATTCTTTCATCTCAAAATTTGACTAATATTCATTACATTTCATTACTTAAAGCGGTTCTTTCGATCATTCATCAAAAGGAGACAGTTGTTTCGAATTTGCCCAATTGAGATATCGACAAACTATATTTTTTTAATATTTCTTCATTCGAAATGGTTTGACATGGATTATTAGTCAATTTCTCTAGGCCTATCAATTCCTCCTCAAGCCGACTGATTTGGTGACCTAGGTTATTATGGGTTCAGCGACTCCATTTTTTAAAGGAGTGCTTCACTTGTGCAATACACTACTGGACAGGCCCGGGATTGGGGTTTACGAGGGTCTCCCATTCCTTAGCCCATATCTCCTCACAATCCTCCGAGTGAAGACATAACGTCTCAAACCTGGAGGGTCACTTTCTTTAGGTAACCTGCCATCCTGCAAAACATCATCAAAAATTAAAATTGGAAGATTGTTAATTTGACCTTTGGAAATTATGAGCGCCTTGAAGGGTTGGAAAACCTCAATCCAGGAAATGGAGGCAAGCACACTATCAAGCCTCCCGTATACCACATAAAGTTCATCCCTACTATTGCACCAAGTGAATAAAGGGCCAAGGGAGTCCAGCTGATGGAGTCCAGCATCGTGAATAGCATTGCGAAGGGAATCTAGTTATGATTGAGGGTGAGAATTCATGCCTTGCTTCTCCCCATGGTGAATTATTACATTGAAGTCCCAAACACACAGCCAGGGAAGGTTCGATAATGTCTAGAGGCAGCAAAAAGGTCCAGCTTTCATGGCGTAATTCATGTTTAGGGTTGCCATAAAATCCTATGAAGCGCCACAAATAACCATTTGTTTTTAGTGCATTAGTCTATGTGCCCTTTATAGTAAGTAGCTTCAAATCGTAAGATCCTCATTGTCTTGCCATAACAACACCAAACCTCCATATGTTGGATACGATCCACATAAAAATCATATTTAAAACCTATTTCATTCAAATTCAATACATAGGAGTAGTATTACAAATATTTCAGAAAGAAAAAGTAATCGAGATTTGACAGCCCAAATGTCCATTGAGCAAGGACTCCCCAATCCTCAGCAATTCCAACATAATATTTTCATTGAGATCAGTCTAGCAACCTCCATCATTTGTACAAAAGGTTTACAAGGTTTCTTGCTATCTGGTGCATTAGAGCTTTCCAAAGTCAGATGTCGCCGCTTGAGGGAGGTCGAGCCTACACCAACCGCTAGGGGTGGTTGATTAGAGTTGGACAGCTTCTTCAAAACCCGAACCGTGCAGTAGATCGCTTCTTAAATTGCCTAGTAGCTTCAGACATAGGGGTCGGTTGGATCTCTTTCCTGCTAGCAGTGAGAAGTAATGGGGTTCAGCTAGGGTTTCCAAGCCATCAACATGGACCTCTCGTACCATGTGAGCCAAGTTCGATACACCAAGAGTTTGCATGCCAGCACAACAGAGTATGCAAGCTTGAAATAGATAATTACATTCTTCTTCTGATATACGCACTTAGGCTATATCGTAGGTGAAGGCTTAACCTAAGCCAAAAATTTCTCTTCATTCAATTGTCAATCATTTTAATTGAAGAGATGTTTTTATCTTAAGTCAAACACTAATTTGTGTTATATCTCAAACCAAGAAAACTCATCTCAATATGAGAAATTTATCCCTAAATTGGACTTTGCTTTAAAATCCAAGAATCCACCGTAAGAAACAATGAGAGATTCAAATTCTATCGACTATTGGAAATAATGAAATCGACTAAATAATAATTTTTTGCATCATATAAAAGCGAAAGATATCATGGGTTTGAATTTTTCAACCTGAGCAACCTCGAAATGCAAACGAACGTCACTCGTCTCTAATTATCTCTAAATAAGAAGTGTTATAGAATGCACATTTGATTTATCCAAAATGAAAAATGATTGGAAGCCATGTGCTCTGGTCACCACTATTCATTTGGTATATCCAAGATGGAAGATGATTGGAAGGCAAAGCTCTCCTCACCACTATTCATTTGATGACCAAGTAACTATTGTAATATCTTTAATGGCTATTCATAATTTTATATGAAATGGAAGCAATTATAATGAAGAATTTCATTTTTATGATAGGAATTCATCTTATTCCAGACAATGACGATACAGACATAATTACATGATCACGTGATAGGCTAGATTTACAAGTGAAAGAAAGCAAAATGAAAAGAGTTATTTTTCAAAAATTTCAATATGCTGGAACGATCTTACTTAAAAGATATATACTTTTCCTGTTTTTATTTACCTGTCGTATTTAAATTTTTTTAGTTTAAAAATACTTATTATTTTAAAAAAATTAAAGTATTTGAATTTTTTTAATTTAACCAATTGCTAATTTATTAGCCTTGTAAACCTAAAAACAATGTTTCATTTTAATGCTACAGTCGCGGGTAATGTTTGGACTTTTGTAGGATATCGTACTGCGTCATTTAATAAAAGAAATTAGTCAATTTAGTTGGACCAAAATAGGAGTATATTTATTTCTCTATGCAGAGTAATTCAAATTCTACATCGCAGAGCTGGATCCAAGGCAAAGAATATCCTCATAAAGATGAACATATAGCAGTTAATTTGACTGCAATACATGCTTTGAATCCTTACCCCACATGGATTTCAGCAACTTCAGCAACAKTTTTGCTTTTGTCTTGATTCTCCCACTACACTGACTCTGAAGAAGTAACAGTATTTGCGTCAAAAGGCCACAAAATATGGCTTCTTCTCTGGCTTGAACTGAACCATGGCATAATACCATTAGTGAATTTATAGCGCTTTCACTACCGTCATGATCTGATACTCTGAATACCATCTTTACTAGCGCTTTAATTCCACTTGGATGTTTGAGAATGGCTCCTTTTGCAGTTTCTACTGCTAAAAGTCTTTCAATCATTGCTATCGCCATTGGTGCCAAGTTTTTCTGATGTTGTCCACTGTTCATAATGCATTCAACTAGTGCTTCAATTATACCTTCTTGTACAATATTCTCTCTGTTTGATTCATTTGAACATAAGCCGGATAAGGCCTTAATAACAGCTTCAGAAGCCTCAGATTTACTGCGAACAAGAAGAAATATTTCCGCCAAAAGTTCGTGGGATTCTGCTAGCTTGGAACAAAGTTCTTGTGTCTCTAAAGATGATGAAATTACCTCCACCAATCGACACAAGTATCTCTTCATAACGATATTACCTTTCTCAAATAAGGAAATGAAGTTTGTGAATGTGGACTCTTCTATGATCATGTTTAGTGAACTGAGATCACTATACGGTAGCAAATTTAGAGCAAAAGAAATTGCCTGTTCCACAAACCTTAAATCATCATCTTGAAAACGCACACCTTCTTCAGGCTTAAAAATAAGCTTCAGCAATAGTGGAAAGAACTGTAATCGGATCAGGGAAGAATTCTGCAGTGTCAATTCTGCTGACAAAGAATAAAGTTTTTCCAGTGTTTGAAGTTTCTCCTTCGATGTGGATGCTTGTGATTCAAGATAAAGCATGAGTGCAGCAATAGAGTTACCATAATCATGTTCGTGATCGTTATGAATGACATTTACGTAATCATCATGAACTTGACCACCCCCTTGAAGCCACTTATCAATCAAATGGCGAAGATTGTGATTGGGGACTAATGAAAGATCTTCGAGTTTTTGCATTGTAACTGGACATGTTAAATTGCCAGCAGCAAGCCATTTTTCTATGCTTGATCTGTCGTAAGTTTGGCCTGTGCGTAGAGTCACAGGATCTCTGAACACATCCAGACTTATTGGACACTTGAACAAAGGGGGAATATTCATCTCAGCATCTTTCATGAATGGAGACTCAACTCCCTCTCCCAGAAACGCGACCATGATCCGTCGAAATGTGATGTTTGTACTAATCTACGAAGCATGGACGAACATGGAACTCGAATATGATCATCAACAATAAGTGATGAATGCAAGAACTACAGCATCGTGCCGCAAGATTGGCTTCTTAAGGACTAGATATTCCAGTGCTTTGTTAAAGCAAAAAAATGCCTAAAAATTGGCAAGAACTAAAAGATCTGACAAACTACACCAAAAAAAAAAAATTAAAAAAAATAAGGAATCCAAAAGAACAACTAGAAAGATGAAGATTTCATATCATACTAGGAGGAAGCCGGGGTGGTGGACTGGGGCTCAGCTTCACATGAGAATGCGAGAAGAGAGGGGAAAACAAAAAAACTATGGAGGGTAGGTTGGAACGTATTGGAGAAAACAGCAACATACAAACACTAGAGATGGCCAAGAATCATATGGCCTTATCCTAGTGAGAGCGCAAGAATTTTTCTACTAATAACATAGAATAATTATCGTGGGGACCCTTTGCTTCTAGACCAATGTTTATCAATCCAATCAAACGTCCCAMCAACGAAATATAATTGTTATTGTCTTTGAAGTTTGAACAGACCCAACACAGCACATGTTTTGAATAAGAAAATGCATCCATCCCTTTCACAGACGAGTGAATTACCCAATATCAACTTGATTTTGGAATTCATCTGCCTAACCAACTCTTAAATTAAAATAATATTTTAAATTTAATTCATATTTGAAACATCATATTGAGAAAATTTTAAATTAGACTTTTCTTCGAATATGACTTAAATTCTGTGAGCATAATTCATACAGAGTTTGATAAGAATGATACATTTAATTGTCACTATTTGATTTTATTTTCCACTCATATACTATTTCTGACTTTAACACAATCCAAAGTAATATTAGGTGGTATTACAATTCTAAATTATAAAGGACTTTGAAGAATATGACCAAAAAAAAAATTCGATAAAATAACATGAAATTAAAATTATAATATCCCTTTTAAATGATTCTAAATCAAAACGCGTTAAAAACATAAATAATAAATGAATAGAAAATAAAGTCAAATGATGATCTTTGATCAGACTTAGAGTAATTCTGATAAGAAAAAATAAAAATCCTCATTATGGAGATGAATTAAGATATATATTTCGAAAAATAAAAATAAAAGCATTTCTTAGACATTTAGTTTATTTTAATAAATGAACATGTGCAATGGACAACACATCGAAACTCCTGTGTACTCTTGGGAAAGTTGAATGGATATTAAAAAAATTCTAGGTTCTAGATTCTCTGTGAGTGGCTACGTTTGGCATCAGAGCTTATGTAGACGTCAGGCTTCCTACCTTTGACTCGATCCCTTGAACATATTTCCATCAGGCSACCTTTTGCAAACTCTTCCCGACATATCTTAGTAAAATTGAGCAAAAAAGAGAATAATATATTCTTAGAGTTTGCTGTCAAACATGATGTAATTAATTATTCATTCTTCAGTGGATCTGCAGACCTCAAATTCAGATGAATTGGTATCCTCCCTTACATATATGATCATGTACATGAATCAGAATCAAATACAAGTAAAAAAATCCTTAACTAATAATCTCCTTTCTTTACATTCTGATAACTACACACTGCAACTTTTCAAGATAAAAAGCTTTTTTAACTAAAATGTAACATTCTGGTATGGCAAGTTTACTTAGCGGTCATGATCCTAAGTATTATGGCTGTCAATGGAACGTGAAACGGCTGCGTGCCTAACAATTGTTAGAAAAATAGGGAGTAATCTTTCAACCAATTATGGCTGCAAATATATGTATATATCTGCTGGACAATGCCAGAATGGGAGAAAAGTTACATCTTTTTTGTTTTTTTTTCACGTTACGAGATGTTTTATTTAATGATGGAGTCAGGATTCTAATATAATGGGACATTAAAAATAGGTTTTTATGTTTTTTAGAACAAATAATTTTTAAAAAAAGTATTTTTAAAAGTTCTAATACATATTTTTTTTTCAAATAGGTTCTTCGTATTACGTTCTCCATCATTTGGGCAATACATTGATAATTAAGACATTATTCTTTTAGAAATAAAAAGTTAAAACCTTTACAATCAAATCAAAACAATCTAAACATATTGTTGATGTTCAGAAAATGCCTCAGTCAATATCCGCTAACCCGTGGAGGCTAGCAGTCTTCAGGTATGTTAGGTGTGCATGAGTATAGGTTTGCTGGTCTAACTATAGACTGTCCGATCTTGGCAGGTCTTGTTCTCAATACCTTGAGGCTTGTGATCTGATTAGCTAGCCGTTTGTACAACCTATCAAATTCGTGGCTTCACTTCTATTAAAATGAGAAAAGTCCTAAGCAAAGTGTGTATGTAGTTGGCTTAGCAAGTTATGAATGGATGAGACCAGAGATAGCATATGAAAATGGCTAAAAGGATTTAGCCAGAGGATTTTAAAATGAACGATACGTAAGCAAAACAAATGCTTATATGAAAGAAATTAGTTTTAAGATGTAAGCAAACAGAGAGAATGTGCAAACAAGACAAATGTTGAAACAAACTAAATAGTATTGAATTTGTTAATCAAAATGCAGGAAATAGCATACAAAAGTTGATAAACAAAGCTGCAAATTTGACTAGCCAACTAGTTAAAAGCACAGAAAGGCGATTAACAAGCAAAGAAAACTATACAAAACTAGTTAAGGGAAACTGTAATAAAGATAGTTGTATAAACTAGCCAAGAAAGTCCGGATAAACATTATCTAAGAAAAGATGGGTAAACGTTAGCTAAGAAAAATAGCTAAGAAAAGTTAGATAGACCAAGCTGCATAAAATAGCTAAGAACTGTATAAATATTATCTAAGAAAAGCTGTAAAACGTTAGCTAAGAAAGCTATGTAATGTTTAGCTAAGAAGCTGAAATACAATGCATTAAACTAAGCTAAACAAGCTGTGTAATAATAGAAATAAGATCAATAATGCTAAAAATAGAATGAATTGATAATAGACATGATTTATTTAGTTTGATATGATTTGAATAAGGGTCTTATGTTCTGCATTTTTTCCTTTTATACTTAGTCGAGACTGACCCTCCTGCTTAGGTACGAAGTAAGCCTAAGCTACTTGCCATTTCCTAGTTGTACTCCCCACTATTAGCTCACGTCCTGATTTCTCGCTCCATTGGTAAGTCATGGCCTAGAATCTTGGTTAGGTGGCTCAACCTCTTAGCTTCTGCTTCTTCGATCAGCTATTCTCCATTAACTTATTCCCTGTCATTCGACGGTATATTGATATTTTTATGAAACTCTGTGTGGCTATCAATTCGAAATCCTCTTGATTATAGTTTAATGGTATCAACACATACAAATACAATATGCATAATAATTAGAATAGAATTCTTAAAATTAAATATTTAAACAAAGTTTATACTCAAGAATTAATCTTTCTTATTTTTTCTTCTTTTTTAATCTTTAAACTATAAAAAGTTAAAATATTTTTTATTAAAATCTAAAATAAAAAACCTAAAGAGAAGAATAGAACACAAAGAACGATGAAACTAATCTTTAAATAATTCGGTTTGGAGTTTATTAAGATGGATGAATTTTACTCCTATAAAGAAAGAGAGATTTGAACATTAGGAAGTTGAGATTGAAAGTCATTTGGTACTTKGATGGGTGAACATTAACAATCCACCATAACTTTATTCTCTACAAAAAAAAAAAAAAAAGTACCAAAGAGTGAAAAGACTTTAAGGTCTTGTTCCCCCTCTCACTTGCTTGTTGCTCCACCACTGGAAAGGGGTGAGGTTCCTAATTGTGCCAAAACAGTGTTATATGGGTCACTGCCTATCTCTATGAACAAAATGGGGCTAGTATGTTGAGGAATGACAAAAGTACTAAGCAAATGGGTAAGCCGTCATTGAGCAATGTCATTATGCAATTCCAATCACAAAATGTTTTTCCCCTGTTGGAACTAGATAAATTGTGTATAATTGTAGAAGTGAGACATAAATAAACAATATATATAATCAATAAATTACAGAATACAATCACAAACTTGATCTTCTAGGATATAAACAAGAAGTTAATTACAGTACACCAAAGATTAACGAGTGAGGTGAAAAACTCCGCAAGAATGTCGTAGCAAAACTCTATAAAGATGTTGTAGCAATGCTTCGAAGGAATGATGTAGCAAATATCCTTAAGGCTAATTTTGCCCCTGCTATGGTGTCAACAGTTGATGTCTGATCGCCTCCCAAGATACAACACTTGTAGTGTAAGTAACGACACTAAAAACACACGCTCTCAATCTAATCAATGAAGACCTGCACTTAAAGAGTTAAGAGAATAACCAGAGAAGAACTCAATAAGAAAAACTATTTCTGAACTCTTTGGAAATGAAAGAGGATTTCCTATTTATAGAGGCTAGGAATAGACTAACTCAAAGGACACTAGGAATATCCACGAACAAGAATTGGATGGATAAATCTCCTCAACCTCTATACATAGACGATATGACACCTTCATCTTATCTCAAATAAGTTCTTTGAATTCTTTGGAATTCCTTGAACCGAAAGTTCATCTCATGAATGGATCTTACATGTATTTCATGAATCAACTTAAGAGATTCATACATTATATTTTTAGAGGTAAAAGGTTCACTTATGCATGTACCTCAAGAATCTATTTACGAGATTCAATAATGTATTTGGATAATACAATGTAATCGTATTTTTCCATTCACTTATCCATTTATCCAACACCCCCACCCACACATCAGGTCTGTGTGCTTTGTTCTGACTCAATCAAGTCCACCACAAAAGTTTGGTGTTGATCTAAAGGTGAAAAAATAATTTGTTCAGTGGTGCTGATGAATATTTATGATCATGTTGCAATAAATATATGAGTTTACTATACTCATGCAATTATACACGGTCTAATAAATAATACAGTGAAGCACATGTCAATCCCACGAGGATCGAGTGTTGTAGCTTTAGCATGAAGGTTACAAAGAATGATTCAGTAATTGGTGAAGGTAAATCTGATTACTAAATACAAAGTAAATACAATTAATTACAAATAATCAGATATTGCAAAGCAAAAGATAAGTAAGCAAAAAGGATAAACACTAGATATTGGAATTTAGTTAGTGATTTATGGATTCCTTAAGTATAATGTTCAAAAGATACGATCATGCATGCTATAACAATATTCACAGCATAGTGTAAATGTAGTGAGTACATGGTTACATGGACATATTTATACTAAAAGAATGCTAAAAGGTATGCTACAACGGGAGTATGTTCATCCAAATTGTTAGAGCCTCAACTTTCTCAGCATTTTGGTCATAATTGCTACCATCCCTAACATTAGCCACCCTATCCCTTGGAGAACTATGTCGTTGGCCCCATAAGTATGATTTCTTTATCATAGCAAAACCAAAGACCTATGCTGGATCACTATTTAGTACACCTAGATTTATGTTCCACCCCAAACAATGTTGCTCAGTCATATCAACTTTGTTCAAGTCCTAACTATGGTCCCTTAGAAGGAAATTGCTTTCCCACCAGCAACCCTAAGAACTCACAAAGGCAGTTTGGACATAAACTTAGCTTACGAACATGCTACAACATTCCTCTCCAGTGCATATATTACTTGGAGTCACTCGATATTCTCCCTCACAGTCCAAGTAATGGATTTGCCTTTTTGTCCAAAACTAAAACTCTAGATTCAATAGGGGTACTGATCTACACTATACGCTCAATAAGAAACCTAATTAAGAACAGAAACCTCAAAATGTGTAAAAGATCACAGTATGAATATTATGACAATCTTACAAACCACTTATCCTACCTAAGGTTTTCCACTAGAGTCAAGCCCATCTAAGTATTCTTAACGCTAACTAAGAAGATGGTTTAATGTATGAATTAGAACTCTTGAGTAAACTATAAATAAGCTTCAACATGGAAAAATTTAATTAGCACATCATCAACACTTAAGTTCATCACAATCCCTAATAAAAATAGAATTAGCTAATGCTTGTATAATAAAAGCAAAGTATTTCACAACATATTCTGTTATTCAAATGATCAAATATTTGTTCAAACACATTACAAACAAAATTGGAATAAAATAAGCAAGTTTAGTTAAACTTTTGTGAATAGTTGTGCACTTCTACAGTCTTCAATGCTGCATCAACTACTGCGCAGTCCAGCTTTTGTTTATCTTCTTAAGCTCTTTCCCCAATCAATCAGCTATGTCACCAACCACTGAAGGGATTTCAATGTCTTCCCTTGATCGTAGGAGCAATTCTTCTATGCTTGTAGCTTCCGTAGAAAATTTGGAAATGAAGAATATTGTGGAAAGCTTTCAGGCTTTCAAGAATGGCTCTCAACGCCTAGATGCTGCTCTTCGATGCTTCTTTCTCTATTTATAGTTGTGATTCTTGCCAAAAAAATTGCCAATGAAATCAAGTTGATCTTGTAGTCCAACAAGAGTTGTACACGTGGCCTTCAAGTGGTATCTTAGTCCAATAAGATGCTTCCCTGTGGCTACCAAAGACATAAGAGATAGAGTGGTCCAATGACAATACTCGCAAGGCACCACTTGCTATTGTAGGCAACCTGTGGAAATTGTTCTTTTGGCACCTTTTCTTACACTTTAAGTTTCAACAATTTCTTTATGTCTTTGTTTACTTCCTTTTGCTTGCAATCACTGCCCAAACTATTAGATTTGTGATTACCACTTGATGCAAGTTGCATAAGCTATAGACTAAGCTGCTTCTTTTGTCCTTGATGTTGAAGCAAAACCATGCTATAGCATTTCCCTCGAACATTGACCTCTTTTTCCCTTTTTTCACAGTGCAATTTCCTGAACAAATTAAATATAGATCAGTCTTTAAAATATATAATCATATCAAAATCATATTATTTATACTAGAAAAGATATTATGCTCAAATAGGTTATGAATAATAAAGAATTAAAGATACAAATAAGAAAATAGCTTGACATGTGATTAAAACATGGTATAAATTAATCACTCATTAAGTAGCAACTTATTTTATCAAATAATTCAACAAATGAATTTAGGTTACTTTTTTTCAATGGACTTTGGTTTTAGTTCCTTTTTTTTTTTTTTTTCCAATTAACAAGTGGGTTAGCTGGTAGGTTAGCCCACCCCAACTCGCAGCCCGCTCGTGTGACCACCCACCCTCTCCTAGAAGTTCCAGAATCACTTGACCTCTCTTAGTGTCTAAACCTGTCACTAAAACATGTGAGAAAAATCGGTGAGTTAGGGTCAGTGAGTTCCGTATGTGTGTGTGTGTACATTAGCAGCTCAAAATATTCTGGAAAGCAGTTTACGTAAATACAATTAAATAAAACATTAATAACTCTTGCTCAAAACATGCTCTTGGAAGAAGTGAAGGAAATACTTCATGTAAGGGAAATGAATGCATTTTCGAAGATAAGTTAAGTTATCCAAACCATTCTATGAGCAAGGTAATCCAAGTGATGTAAAATATTTCATGCACAATGCAGAGTCAAGCAGTACAATATCGTAACCGTCATGGTTTTCACTCTATGTGTGACGATTCACCCTTCCCTGGGTTCCACTGGGCTGTACGCGCGTCGTCTGCCTCTTGACAGTGAATACAGTTGAACATTCAAAGCAACTAAAACCATAAACATAATATGAATATTTCATTAATTACATATTCTTAAAATTGTACATGGCTCTAAATTTACAAAACTGAACTCCACTGTACAATGTACCAAAATATATAAAATTACCACCCTCAGTTGACAACCATTACAAAAGATTAGAGATCTCAAACTTCATAAAGTTTATGTCCAACTGAATTCGCCTGACTTCACTATACGCCTGTATCTATCACTAAAATATATAAAATTTAAATGAGTTAGGCTCAATGAGTTCCATGAGTGTGTGATAGTGTACAATTTTTAATAGTAAATATCTAGAAAACATGGTGATTTTTAAATAAGAAAAGATCAAACTATTGTTTGAAAATTGATACCTTGAAATAGTTCGAGAATTCAATACTGGAATAGGAGAAACATGCAAAGCAAACATTTCATGTCAAGTATAAAATTAATAGAATCAAACTTTAACCGTAAGAGATTTACTCTATGGGTCAAGATATACCAATCTTATCATTCCAATTACGCATGCGGTTTATAACTAAATCCCATGAACAATAACAATTAAGCTGGTTAGCCGCAACTATAGGAGTCATTCGTCCCCGAGTTAAGCCTCATAACCAAGGGTATGAGCATCCAATATGTACGGTGGCTTCAATATGATGCAACCGCCCATCCGAACGAATCCGAGCCACCATAGTTATGGTCCATAGATTTGGCCATTTGATGACTTCCAAAGCATTGTCTTCCAAGCGGCTAAAAAAGTCCTCGTGCTAGGGACCAACCAAACGCAATACTTTGCCCGCTGGACTAATACTTGGAGTCATCAACTGAATACTCAATTACTACAATATAACCACATTCCAATTCTGTCTCATTAACAAGCTTGATGCACAAGTAAGTCGATAAACTCATGAAATTCATGATTAAATCCATGTCAATTGTAAAACAATCATTTGATATCTAAATTCGAGTTTTCATGTCAATCGAGTAAACATGGTGTATGAGAAATCATGAAATTGATATGTCATGCTGGTATAAAATCTTTTATACGTGAAAGTTTTGTGAAATAACATGTACCACCATTCTTCAAAAAAATTGAGAAATATTATTATTGAAACATTTGAAAGCTCTTGAAAATATTTCTCTAGAGTAACAAAATTGCGCATTCTTGGAAATCCATAAAACAGAGGAACTCAACTAAGTATTCTTGATTTGCTTACATAGCTTTTAAATTCCTCAATTATCGTGTCATATAATCAAATTATATGATATTGTCTTAGTTTATATCTAATAATGAGATTATGAAAATTTTAGGAAAGTAAATAATTCTTTAATTGTTTTCGAAGGATCTAAAGAGAATACGTCAATTACAGCTTGCTAGCATGTAACTAAATTTGTCAAATTTTGAATTCCTTAAAGCTCCTTATTTGTCTATTTGAATCACTCTACCGATTGTGCATCACTAACACAACCATGCACAATGCCCAAGCACATGACTCTCTTTAGTGGTAAGACGAAACTCACAGCCCCACCTTAAAATCTTATATACTAGTCAAGTTAATTTTCTCCCATTATTAAGTTGTTAAACCAAGGTCTCAAGTTGTTGGGGCCATATTACATGAACAAATACTGCAAGACATATCAAAGAACTACGCTTAGGCCCTTATTCTTTTTGCAACAGTGAGACAATAGAAATGTTCCTGCTCAAAACAGAAACCCATTGACATTAGTATTATGTAAATGGCTTTATACAATGAAGCCTGACTCTGTTAATTCTGCTTGTTTTGGTAGCCTTAACATATAAAAGTGCAATACCTTAGAGTTCCAGGTGACTCTTGGGATTTATCTCTCGCTCTTAATCTGAAGCTAAAAGTTCTCTTTTTTATTCTCAGATAAATTTCCTACATTTTGATCACTAGAAGTCAACCTGTTTTCCTATATAAAGTGCA
This sequence comes from Rhazya stricta, assembly GCA_001752375.1. Lineage (NCBI taxonomy): Eukaryota > Viridiplantae > Streptophyta > Magnoliopsida > Gentianales > Apocynaceae > Rhazya > Rhazya stricta. The sequence continues at coordinate 4,344,149 of MEJB01000094.1, forward strand.
GTAGAATTTAGCGTAGCTCTATGGGCAGCTTTGGTGAGTTTGTCCAGCATCATTTCATATATATAAATAACCTTACTGGAAAATAAGGAAAATAGAGGGTATGTTAGACTTTAATGTAACTACAAAGCAAAGGAAATAAAATATCATTCTTCTGCAGAGTCAATCCAACGAAAAGAAAACAGAACAAAGTTAAACTCTACTACTGCAGACTACCAGAAATCTATCATCAGATACATTGGATACAAAATGCCTAATCAAGATGCAAACTAAAGTCTAACAGATGACGAGAAACCCCATATGTAACAGATTTCACGAAGAAATGAAGGTATACATGTCTCTGTGTTTTGATTTATGCTTATCGGAATCAAACTACTACTAAATGAAATTAAGGAACCAAAGCTCAAAATTCCAGCCTATAACATAAATCAAACATCCTGCAAATATCTTACTCAAACAACACGACTATCRACGACAGCAAGCCACAAYCATCAACCCGTCTCCTTCATCAACATACAGCCATAATCATCCCTATTATTATAAATTCAACTAGGCGGAGGAGCAATTGTACCTAAACCCACCATGCAATTCTTATAATTACAAGACCAACCACGGATGACATTCTTCCAATACTATACATAATCAACAGACAAGAATTTTGAGGGTGGGAACAATTGTATCTCAAGAGAAAAGAAAGAAAGCCACAAACTGTCAATGATGACAGATAAAGGAAATTTGGATGTTCTTCTATATTTTCGCAAGAGGAAGAAAAGCTTACTGCCTTGCGGTGCTTGCTGGTAGAGAGTTTACTTGACTGCTGAGCTCCAACGTCAACACTCTTTAGAAGAGAGGAAAAGAAAATGCAGAACAGAGAGGTTGGTGAGGTGAGTGTTATCTGATGAAAGTGAAAAAGAGAGTTGAGTGAGTGTGTGTATCGACACCTGATGCTGAAATAATGGAGAGAAAGAGAGCCAGATGATGAAGAAGAAGAAGAAGAAATAAACAGAGAAGTGAGACGGTGGAGTCCAGATGTAGCCCAGGCAGACTTTCATGCTAGCAACAAAAGAGAGGATGAGACAAGAAAATGGAATGAAAAATTGAAGAAAAGTGGTGGTCGAGAGCAGGTGAAATTCAGGCAACAAAGATGGAAAGAAGACCAAGACGGTGGTGCTTGATATAAGACAAAAAGGAAGGATCTTTCCGAAGAAGGGAGGAAAAGAAAGAAAAAAATGGTGATGGTGATGGTTTGACTAAAATGTAAGAAAAGAAATAAAAATATGAGAAAAAAATTGAAGAAGAATGTTAGTGGCGACGGAATGGTTTGAAGAAAGGTAGAGTTGACCAAGAAGAAATTTTAAAAAATTGGTACAAAAATAAGAAAAAAGATAGAAGCACTTTCTTATTTTTGTAATTATTATTATTCTTCTTCTTCTACTAAACAATTGTTTCCTTCTAATAAAATTTTTCATTCAAATTCCTTTTAATCAAAAAATGAAACTACAATTCGATTATTTAAGGTAAATAAATATTCAAGGAATATTCTAATTCTGAAACTTTTTATAGTGTCATCGTCTAATTTCTCGTATAATCACATTTTACGAGATTTCATATTACGTATAATAATTGATAAATTTTAGGGTTTTACATTATTAGGTCCATATTACTAATCTTATCACCTCGTATGCGCATGTAACTTACAACCGCACTTAATGAATCTTATCAAATGAGCTGACTACGGTTGCCCCTGGGTTAAACCTCTAAACCAAGGGTATGAGGATCAAACATTTACTGTGGGGTACCATATAATGTTACCATCTGCCCTATACGGTCTCAACACGCCATAGATATCACCTAGGATTTTTGGCCATTTGGCAACTCTCAAAGTATTAATGTCTTGGGGACTAGTCAAGCTCAGTACTTTGCTACTGGACTAGTACTCGGAGTCGCTGACTGAGTACTCAATCATCACAATACACAATCCAATATTGTATCAATAACCATGCTCGATGCATGATAAAATCCATGAAATCTTGAAAATTCATGACTGAAATAATGTCATGTATGAAAATAGTCAATCGATGTCAAAATCCAGGATTTCATGCCCTTCAAGTAAAACAAATTGTTTCATTTGAATAAAACAGTTCATGTGATAAAACATGCCTATAAATCCATGATGCATAAAAACATTAGAATGTATAATAGTTTTCCAAAAGAGCTTGAAGAGTAATCTTGTTAAAACATTCGAAAGAACTTGAAATATTTCTCTAGAGTACGATGTATAAAATCACATACTTTAAAATGTTTATAAAACGAAAGGACAGACGTTAAATTATTCGAGAATATCTGAAAACATTTCTCTAAAGTGAAAAAAATAAACCCACCTACATTTGGAAAATTTATAACAGAATGGCTCACGTTAAAATATTCAACAATACTTGCACTACAGAACAAAATGCTTTTAGTGACAAAAAATCATGTGACAAAAAAATGTTTTGTCACTAAAACTATAGATATAAGTGAAAATGTAATATGTTGTCACTAATTAACTAGGATGTATTCATATTTAGCAACGACCTAAATTGTTGTCATTCACAATCGTGACTAAACTATTCCCGCCAACCCTGTTGAAATGCGATCAACTTCTAGTGACAACTCTTAGCGATGAGCTATTTTGTTGTCAATGAATCATGTATATTTAATGATAACCTTTTGTTTTATCACCATTGAGTTAACTGTGGTAAAAGGTTATTGTCCCTGCTAACTATCTCATTACAATAAATAAATAAATGGCTTTTTTCATTGCTTTCAATTGCAACACCACAAAAAATCGTGGTAAAACGTTTGTTCTCATCACATATTTTTGAATTTGTGGTAACTAGTAATTTTGGCAATGTATTTTATAAGGAAAATTCAAAAGAGTGCCGAAAAGACTTGTTTTTATCACATTCTATTAAATTGTGAAAATTATAATTGCTTATTTAATTTTGATATTTTTATAAATTAATAGATTATGTGTATATTTGATTTTGTTATTAACATGAAATTATTTACTTCTTTTAAAAGAATTATTGAATTAAAGTACTCTAAAGTAATAAAGTTAGGATTAATTAGGATAACACGTACAAATATTGAGATTTAAAATTTTAACYTGGGATAAAAATCAAAGGATTTGATAAGTATATTTCTACCTTCATCATCAACAAAACATGGCTAAAGAAAATGGGAGAAAACCAAAAAGGGAAATCTTTCCAATAATAGATCGGCTTGTTTTGTTCACTGCCCACAAAGGTTTAACTAGAATTACTAAGGCCCAATCAGCTCATGCTATAATTTGGCCTGTCAACTTTTCTCATGGCCATTAATAGCCATATCACGTGGCCCATAAGGCCCAGAAAAATGCAGCCCAACAATAATGTCAAAAGTTACCTCGGTTAATGTTTATTTGGGCATTTCATAACTTATGATTACGAATCATCAAAATAAACAATAAGTAAATTCAAACAATTATTAAACAAATCATCTTACAAGTTTGTTCTTGGTCATGATCATGGCCCATCAAAAATAATAAATGGAACCAAAATAACTTGAAGGCCAATCGTTTGCTGTTGGTCTATGCCATTGCAACAAGTCTAAATAATTATTTATTTGGATTCATTATTTAAATAAGATATAATTTTTTTCTTTTTTCTTTTTTCTGTAATTAGGTATATTATTTCATATTGCTCTAAAATTTACTTTCGAGGCCTTTTAGAATCTTAATCAATAAACTAAAACTTGTATATACTAGGTTTTATTTCTTTTATTCGATTTAGTATCTAGAACATGATTTTATCTCAAATCTTTACCATTTAATATTTATGACTATGGATTTTGAAGTATATATCATATTACAAATTTCAAAATTAGAAAGAATATATTTTGAGGAGCACCTCTAAGGTGTTTCTCCAAAATAGTATTTTTCTACTTTTTAAAAGCAAAAAACATAATAAAAAAGTAAACGATAATAATTCAAAATAGCTTTTTTATAAAAAAATTTAAAAACAAATTATTTGAAGCAAGTGAGAACGGGATCATAAACATATATGTATTATCTTTAATTTTCAATTCTACGTGAAATAATTTGATCTAAAAGCAAAATTATATTATAATTTTGAAAACAAAATTATAAACATAGATCTATTATCTTTATATTTCAATTATACATGAAATACCTCTGTTACAATCCAAAAAAAAATGAAAAAAGTTGGCATTAATAGAGCTCAACATTAAAAAGGAAAACAAAAAAAAAAAGAAAGAAAAAGGCCATCATTAACACTTGAGAGAGATCAACATTCACAAGAGAAATGCTTCAAAAAAAAAACCAAAAGAGAAAAAGGAAAAAGCTTGTCAATATATACATATATATATATATATATTCAGAAGAGAAGGGGAAAAGAAGACATTCAAACGAGGAAAAGGAAAAAAGAAAAAGAAAGAAAAAGACTAGCAGAAAGCTTGTCCCAAAAAAAAAAAAAAAAGAGGCTGACGTCACTTTCCCTTTTTTCTTGCGGAGGGCTGACGTTCTCTTTTTGCATGCAAATGACAAATTTGGGCCTAGTGACCTGCTTTTCTTTTTCCCAAGTCAATTTGCATTGTTCATTTTCTAGTAAAGGATTGAAGTTCCCTTTTCATACAAAGACAATCTAGGCCTAGTGTTTTATTTATTTAGACTAATTATTTTGAATAAAGTATAATTTTTTTACTGTAGTTGGGCATAGTTATTATTTGCTAATAGTACAAGAATTTGTATTCTATTTACTTACATTATCTTATATATAATTTATTTTATTTCTTTTACTCTGTTTAGTATTTGACAAAATGCTTTTTATTTCAAATGTTAGCATTTCATATTTGTAATTGTGATTCTACTATTATAAGGTAAACAAATTTGAATTTTTAAAAAAATAAATAGTTAATATTTTAAAAAAATAAATAGTTTAAGGAACACCTTTAAGGTTGCAATGTTTTAAAATGAAAATAGTAAATAATAATAGCATAAAAATAAATTTTAATTTAAAAATCCTAAAAGTAATTTATTTTAAACAAGTGGCACAGATAGAAATTTATATCGTCATCTTTCACTTATATATATAATAATATATATTATATATATATATATATATATATATATATGATATATATATATGGTATTTAATGAAGAATTATGTTATAATAATCTCATAGCATTACATATAACTACACATTACAATTATTTGGCATTTTCCTTTATTATATGTTTGGATCGAAGGAGAGAGAATGAGAGGAAAAGAGACAAATATATGTGATTGTGCTAAACTTGTGGAGGATAAGAAATGGAAAGGAAAAGCAACGTACTTTCTAACTATATATTTTAATTTGTCAAAAAAGACAGATAAAAATAATTATTTCAACGTTAATTAATCTAAATACAATAAAAAATAGATATTCTTCTCCCTTCTTTCTCCCTTCATTTCTTCTCGTTCTAACTACTCTCCTTTTCTTTTCCCATTTACCTATCAAAATCAAAGAAATTTTCTTTGTTCGAACTAGGTAGCTTCATTCAATTCATATTTTGTATTTTACTAATTTATTTTAAATTATTATTTAATAACTGTAATAATTTTCTTACAAGAATTCTTCATTAAGAATAAAAATATAAGCTTACAAACCAGAAGTATAGTCATTTAGTAAAAATCTAAAAAGTAGAAAAGCTAAACCCTTGGCAAAAATTCTTAAAGCCCCTCCAAGAAAAAAACAAAAATGTTTGAAAAGAAAAATCATAGGCTTAAAAAGCAAAATTTTTCACAAGTTAACTTCTTTGTTTACCCTGCGCCTTCTTATCACGTCACTTATAGCGTCCAAAAGTTTATCACTCAGTTCAACCTTACTTGACTCTCATCGTCTCCTCCAGTAAACCTCCTTCGGCCATCACCGTCGTTTCTCGTCTTCTCTAGCTCTCAGTTCCTTCTCTCTTCTGTCAGTGCTTCTGCTAGTAACCGAAGCATGCAAATTTCTCTTGCCCTCAACTCCGTCGTCTTCTCCGGCCCTTTTGTTAGTTCACAACCTTACATTGCTAATGTGTGGGTAAGGGTTGCCATGATGGTTCGAGTTTTTTAAAAAGAAATCGTCGACCATTGAAGTATCTGAGGAATTTGTAGCTGCACTTCATTCAAGGTCAGTTATGAAATTCATTTAAGGGCTTTTTAAATTCTTGTATGTAAATGTTAATTTTCGCATTTTAATGAATGCTTGAGAGAATTTGCTGTCATTTTATTAAAGAATTTGATGTTTGGCGGTTTTACTGTTGTCGACACACATGTTAATCGAAACCCCTGACTGGTTTTCAGAAATTTCATCTACTTATGGTATTTCATTTTCATGTGGTTTCTTGTTGATTGCTATGTAGATCTTTGGGTTGCAGCTTTTGATTTTGCTGTAAAATTTTGATCTTTTGTTGGCTTGATTTTGAAGATCTCTCTCTCTCTCTCGCTCTCTATATATGTGTGTGTGTGTGTGTGTGTGAAACTTATCCATCCATCCGTCCATCCATTATCTATTTTAACTTCTGCATGGTAACAGTTCAATTCAAGTCTTGAAGATGCAAAGTAGTATGACTTAGAAGATTCCACAATATAAAATGATCACTAGTGAAAAATCTCCAGCAAAAATAACTTTGTTATGGGAAGAAACATCATATCTGATGACAAGTTCTCTACTGAATCTAGATTAACGTGGAGGGAAAATACTTTACGTTTGGCTTCCTGAAATAACTTCGTTCTCTTTAGATGTATAATTTAATTATGAATCATTTGATGATTAGGAGGTGGAAGAGATTTTGGAGCTCTTGAAGTTCACATAGCGTATTCTTGGAACCACAGAAACTATTCATCATATTTGCTATGCATTGGTGTTGTTACGTCAGGTATGAAGTCAGGATTTTATTGTTGATATTATTTTTCTTTATCTATTGGTTACCGATAAATGCTTAACATAAGTGATTGTTGTTTCTAAATAAGATGGTTTCTCCTTGTTATGAAGCTCTGCAACTGAGAGCCAAAACATCTATAAATCGTTGATTTTGATGATTAGGAATCATGAGGCTCAGATTCTCGAAATTTTCAAGAAAATTCGTTCGTTTGCTTTTGGTCGTTGATCACTGTTGTTCACAATTGATCGTCTAGACTTTGAACTTCTTTAATCATTTTTGTTGAGTAACTATATTATGAACATTTCATATTATTCTTACCTTTTATGACTTGCAGTTTGTCCTTATCAGCGGGAGAGGAATCCTGCAACATGCCATTGATCAGTTGAAGAAGATAACTTCGAAGGAACAAAGAGGATCACATGAGAGTATTCTTTTGCTTCTCATCCAATATACAGGCCTTTGATTTGTTTTATTTGTGTACATGCATGAGTATTCTGCATATGCTGTAAATTTTTGTTAAAGGTGGAGGCATTATAACATATCATGTAGAATTTGTCAACTTACAGTCCTGACATTTCCTGCAGGCAATGTAACCTGGACAGACTACTAGTGTCGAGAAGATAGGAGTCATATGTTTTGTAATCTATTGAAAATGCATATGTGAGGGTAAGTCATTTATTTCTTAAGCTTGAAAACTCACTTCCCCACCCCCCACCCCAACATGGAACCCTGCCATGAATTAATTTTTTCTTCGGTGGGGGTTTTGTACCATATTATGAAGTAATAAACAATAAATTTCTCTCATTTTATGCAAATATGGAGGAAATCTTGTTACTTTTTCTATATATCTTTCTTAATTCATTTGCTTTTGCCCTCTTCTTTATTTAATTCTTCTCTAATCTTGCAGAGATTTTGTATTTATATCCATGGATAATGAAACTGGTGAGGTTGCCAAAGATAACATCAAATTCGAGGAGCCGCCTTTTTGTTTAATTGGAGTAGTATGTCCTTTAAGTTTGAGTTAATCTTGATGACTTTTTTGCCAAGAATATATATCTTTAGAATCGTATTGACAATGCTCATTGTGTATGTTGACTTTAATGTCTCCATCTGTATATTCATTTAGAACGACGATATTATGGATGTGTTGATGAATGTTCTACTTACCTACGTGTGGTATATATGATTAATTACTACTTTAAATTATTTTATTATGAATTATATTTTTTTACAAGTTTTTATAATAAGCAATGTCATTATTATATGATATTTATAGCAAAATTAATTTGTCATTAAAAATATTTTGTTTATAAAAATAGTTATCACTACTCATATAGCAATAATTGACAACAATAAAAACTTGTCACTAAAATGGATAGGATAACAACAATATTACAAAAGAAAGTTGCTCAATATTATGTAAACAAATATTATTGCTAATTGTAATACAATTAATGACAACAAGTTGAAGTTTTCACTAATTAATTGTTTTACCAATATTGACAATAAAATTAAGTTGTCGTGGCTATGATAATAAAATTTGTCTAATTTGTTGTCACTAATTTTTCCGAGGAAGTTGTCAATTGTTAAGTTATATTTATGTATATCATTCTGAAACAAATTGTTGTCACAAGAACTCTTTAGCCATAGTGAATTAGTGATGTCTGTGTGACAGTAAAGATATTGCTACTAATGATCATCTTTCTTGTAGTGTTGTTGGCTACTCGCGCGATTTGGAATTTGGAATAGAGTAAGTAATTAATATCATCTATGTAAAAGTAAAAGATGAAGAAGTTTCATCTAAGGACTTTTAATTGCGATAATGCCTCTCCCCTAAACTCGCGGTGACGAAGAACCCCTCGTGGGATTTTTTTGATCAAATGGGACCTCAAATGGCTCGGGGCATGGACATGAGGGCACTGTCCTTCCCCTCCGCTTGGCATTTACGACATGTTCTCTAGGGCTATCGTCGCTTCTAAAGTGAAATTACCCTAGATTACATCTATTCAATAATTCTGAATGCTATCTAGATATATGAATGTACTAAAAAGATTCAAACTACGATTTTCATGCTAAAAGCTTAAAAAAATAGTCTATAA